>JAQQAE010007331.1:5412-15949 GCA_029823295.1 Pseudamia nigra
TACATGGAGATTAAATACAAAGCCTGACTTTCTCATGTTGGAAAACTGTACTACTGTAACTCAGGTAACAGGCACTGCAAAGGAAACAAGTCTGGACATGTTTTAGTCCAGACACATGGAAAAAAGGTGCACACTCAAACACACACAAACACACAACATTTGTGACACTTACCTCTTGTAACCTCTGAATGAAATTATCTTATAAGGTTTTTAAGGTGAGGAAAAAGGAACTTTTGCATGTTGATGTTTGAAGGGAACTTGCTGGTAATTTGTTACACATTGTGGCAGTAAATGGATACTACTTGAAACATAGTGTGGTTATTACATGTAATTTTGAACCATAGTCCACTGAAAATATCTGCTAACATCTGAAGGAAATAACTACTGAGTTTTTGAACATCATAAAATTCATCAAGCTGTAGGATACATTTTAATTTCTTCAGGGTTTTTATTTAATTTAATAAAAATTTCAGCAGTAAAATAACCTGAAATTTATCATATTTACAATAAGGGTCAGTCTGAACAATAATCAGATAAAAACAACACATTTGGAAGTGAACAAATCAACTTTATGCTACCATGCACTCTAGATAAACAAACTGGCTTTCCATTAAATTTGGCTGAACGGCAAGCTCATAGAGAGCCTAAGTCCCACCCACTTCCATCTGCCTCTCTTCCAGGTTATGGGACCTAACATCATAAAAACATTACATTCCAGTTAATGGTGCATGGCTGACAATCTTCTCACCCTGACTGAATTATGCCGCCATTTACACATAGGATATCCATCAATTTAAAAGATAATTTTATCAGTCAAGAAAGTCACAACTTCTCAACAAACAGTAAACTTATCAGTTTGTTCTATGTGAAATGTCTCAGGGGGCTTCAATCTAATCTCACATGATATCCATCACAACACTACCACTGCCTCAACAAATTCAACCTGATTGTGCAAAAATAAAGCAGTAAAGGAAGTGAAAATCTTTACAGGTCTGCTCGTGTTGAGCTGCAGCGACTCTTCAGCAGATCTGAACAAACTGTGAAGAGACGTGACAGTGTCATGTGCACCACTTCATGTTTGTAATCTTTATAAGTACAGTTCATATTTCAGTCATATCACCACAGTTTTACAACAAACTGCCAATTCTTGACTTTGAAAGTTATCCTTTAAACTGACAAATGACTGTTATGCATTTTTCATTTACATTCATTCACTCTTTCATTTTCTGCCCCTTAATCCTGGCAAAGGTCGGGGAGGGTGCTGCAACCTATCCCAGCGGACTTAGGCCGAAGGCCGGGTGCAACCTGGATGTGTCACCAATTCATCACAGGGCTGACATAAAGACAGACAACCATTAACACTCACATTCATAGCTACTGTATGGGCAATTTACGTAGAGTGACCAATTAACCTAACCCCTGTTGAATGTTTTTGTTTGTGGGAGGAAGTCGGAGTACCTGGAGAAAACCCAGACACAGGGAGAACATGCAAACTCCATGCCGGCAGTGATGGGTTTAACCCAGGGCCTTCTTGCTGTGAGCCACTAGTGCTAACCACTAAGCTTTATTTTTTTCCAAAATTTGTTCCCATGGATCAGTACCAGAAGGGGTGGGACTAAGGCTCTCTATTCGTCTTGAAGAGCAGTACTTTATATACTCTAGTGCTCTTATCATGATGATTAAAATTCAAGAGTTTAACTTATTGTCATTTAAGCTGCCTCAGTCTTTAAGCATCCATTTCTGCCACATCCACCACTACAGTACATTTCTGAGCAAAATTTTAACTGCAACTGGTTTGACTGGGGCTTTATGATTGACAACACACTTGCCTGCAGTGTATAATGCAGACCTGCACTGTCAGAGAATCCCTGTGTTTAAAACTGAAGTGATCCTAATAACACTTAGTCCTCGTGGATTTGTGATTGTACAAATAAAAAATGGATTAATAAGACCTGACAGTCATCTCAAAAGAATGACAAACAGTGAAACTTGGAACAGAGGCAGGGGGTGTGGAGATGTGGAAATGGTCTGATTTTGAGATGAGCTAGATGAAGATCATCACAGGTCAAAGTTTTATCCCAGGCTATTATAATGGTAAACACAGACTGGCCATATTATGAAATCATTCTGACCTACACTTATGATTAAACTCCAATAGAAAGTCGTATATGCTCTTGCATTTGGTCACAAGATGTCTCATCTTGAGTGACCACAGCATTGCATACATAGACAGTTTTAAGCCAGATTCAAAAACTAGGCATGTAGGAGGTGTGGAGATCTGAAAATGATGATTTTGTTCATGTTGTTTTTGATTTTTTTCGGGTCATTTTCACCATTTTTTTTTTACCAATTTTGATCATTTTCTGGATAGTTTTGTTCTTACACATAGCAGAAGGCACAAATGAACGCATGCACGATTCATCCGAATATACTGTAGTAAATGCAGGGTATGATGCTTCACATTTCTAGAAGAATGCTGAGATACTCAACTAAATGTAGCCCCAAACACAATGTTTACACAAATA
Organism: Pseudamia nigra; assembly: GCA_029823295.1. Classification (NCBI taxonomy): domain Eukaryota; kingdom Metazoa; phylum Chordata; class Actinopteri; order Kurtiformes; family Apogonidae; genus Pseudamia; species Pseudamia nigra. Next base: position 7,938 of record JAQQAE010007331.1, read on the forward strand.
CTAAACCCTTTCTATGGATACTTCTAAGTTTATACAGTACAAAAATTATTCTGGCCTTTAAAAAAATAAAAACTAATCCCGCAAACAAATTTGCACACTAAAACCAACTTGAAACTAAAAGGCCAAATCAAAATAAAAAACAATACTTTAAAGGGACGTTTCTGCTGTTTTGCCCATTTTTACTCCATATCCAGACATTAAGGATGCACATGGAATCATGTTGTTGAAATTTAAGCCTAATAAGTAACAGAGCAAACGGCGTTACTGTCCCCCAAGGCCAGGAAGAGGACGTGGAAACATTCTTCAAAGCAGATTGCGGCCAAGTCTTCCTTTTTTAAAAAAAATTTCCTACACTAATGAAAAGCTGCAGAGAAAAAAAACTAGAAGAGGATGATCACCCATTTAGTCTATGGCGTGTAGAAAAAAAACAGTATTCACAACAACGTGCTGATACTTTATAATCCTAACAGTTCAAGTAGGAGTGCTCATAAAAATAAAAAATTAAATAAATATAAAATAAAAGATAAAAAAAAAATACTCAAGCAGTGAGTAACTTTATAAGGTGGAATTTATTTGAAGTACAGTATTTATCTAAAGGTAAAAATACTGTGAAGGTCTCAATAATTATCATTACAGTAATTCAGTGACAGATCCAGAACCAGGTAAATGTCTGATCTGCTTAATGTTGTAGGTGTGTTGCGTATTTTGTTCATTTTTTAAATTTCTTTGATCATTTTTGCTTATTTTGTGTATTTTGCTCATTTGTATTTGCACTTATTTTTCAATTTACTTCATTATTCTGTTGATTTTTTTTCTTATTTATTGGATTATTTTTCTCATTTTGCTTATTTTGTTACTTTGCGCGTCTGTTCATTTTTAAATTCACTTCATTATTTTGATCATTTTTGGATCATTTTGTCGCTCAGTTGCTTCATTTTGTTAATTTACCTGATTATTTTGATCATTTTATTCATTGTTCTCTGTGTTTTAATTTTCTACATTTTTTATTTAGTTAACTTTTAATCATTTATGCTCATTTTGTCACCTGCTTTGTTATTTTTAGTTACAATTTTTGGATATATTGTCTGTTTTTGCTAAGTCACTTAATTGGTCATTTTAATTATTTTTTTGATTTCTTTCTTTGCTCACTCAGTTGTTTTTTTTTTCGTCATGATGTTCATTTGCTGCAATATAATCTTTATTCATTTTGTTGTTTATTTTTATCCATTTGCGCTTGTGTCAGTTTTTTAATTTACGTGATTATTTTGTTCATCTATTTGATTATTTTTGATCATTTTGTTGCTTAGTTTTTTATTTTGTTAATTCACTTGGTTATGTTGATCAGTTGCTGCTTTTTTACTTGAGTTGTATTCACACTTGTTGCTTCTTGTAGTTTTTTTGTGTATTTACGTGATTTTTGTATACAATTTTTGTTCATTTTGCTTAATTTGTTTTTCTTTGTTAATTTATTTGGTTATTCTTACTAATCTTATCTTCACTTTGGTGCCTATTTTTTCATTTTGTTTCTTATTTTGTTCTTTTTTTAAAATTTTTGTTCATTTGTGCTCATTTTGTTGCTTTGTTGATCAAACACAGCTCAGACACAGGCAGTACACTGTATGATCCTATGTATTCTGACATACTACTTCATATTTTTGCATGACTTTTCTGTTCCTCTACCGCCGACATCTCTCACTCATTCATGTTGTTAAAAGTGGATCTACTTTTGGCAGCCTCTAGACTTTTCTAATCAGTGACCACTAAAACCACTGTCGGACTCCAAAGCACCAGCATTTTTGACAAACGCTGTTCGACAGATGTGCAGAAAAATGCGAGCCCCTCCCGCTTTAGTGTAACTCTAGAAGAAGGAGGGCAGGAGGAATGCAAGAGGAAGGTGCAGCTTTTAGTTTCAGGTCATGTTCTGGCTCATTGTGGATCAGACACAGTAAATATATTTGTGTCTTTGATGTGAGGCACCGATGAAACTGACACGGACTGGACATAAAGCTTGTTATTGTGAATCCTGTCACGTGGATTTCTTACGTGATACGACCCGATGCTAGAGCTGAGCAATAAACTGAGACTGATTTACATTGTATTATTAACAGAGGTGGGTAGTACTCAGGTACATGTACAGTACTTGAGTAATTTTTCCCAGAAACTATACTCGGGAGAGAAGTTGTTTTTCAGAATACTTATAAATTTATGATCAAAAAAATGTACTCCTATTTAGTTACATTTTGCGCCACTTCAATAAGTAGCAGTAAAAAAAAGGTTTGAATAATAAAAAAATTTAAAAATAATCAATGAAATAAAAAGGTGAGCAAAATAATCAAGCACAACATCAAAATGAAAAAACTAAGCAACAAAATTGACAAAATAAGCAACAATATGAGCAAAAATAATCAAAACTTTAGTTTGTTTTAATTGGTTATTTTATTTTTATCAGTTGGTTAATTATTTTTGGTTTAAATTATGTACAGCCTTCATTCATATACTGTCTTTGACATATAAAGAGTACCGGTAAGCTGCAATAATATGCAACAATATGTGGACTCAGTAAAAAAAAAAGAAATATTAGGTAATTTTCACATCATCAATCTTGCCTATAACAAAATGGATAAATGAAGTTCCTTTCACTTAAAATCAAATCAGTTCAAATCATATCAAATCAGTTCAGTTCACAAACCAAGACACAGAACAAAAAGTGATCAAAATCAGCAAGAACATAAGTAAAAATAATTAAAATAATGAAAATTTTAAAATGGGTGACAAATTTAGTGAAAAATGAACAAATTAAGGAATGACACTGGTAAAAACAACCAACCAAATGAAACAGACCAGTTAAAAATGAACAAAATGGGCAACAAAAAATCAATAAAATGATAAAATAAAAAGAGATAATCACACAAATAAACGTACCAAAATACATGTTTGAAGGCAGCACGTTCAGTTGGAATAAATACTTTTTCTGTTTCCTCTACACAACACTGGTTATTAAATGATGATTTATCATGATAAACGTCTGCTTTTGTCTTTAACGTGATATACTGTACAGTTTTTTTCCTTTACATCTTTTCTGACTTTTATGTCACCTTCACCTTTTTGCATATTCTAGATCATTTTTATTTTTATGTATTTTATGTTGTTTGTGTCTCTTTGTGCCTTATGTCTCTGTGTGTCTTTTACATCTTTTACATATTCTGCATTATTTTGGATCATGTTTCACATTATTGTTGTTGTTTTGCATCTTAAACATAATTTTTGTTTCATATTAATGCATTTTTTAATTTTTTTGTTTTTTGTGCCTTTTACGCCAGTTTTGGTTTTTTTTTACCATTCTTTTGACATAATTTGTGTTGTTTTTACTTTACATATTTTTGGTCTTTTACACCATTATTGTCCTTTATTTCATTGTCATCTCTTTGTTTCTTTCATGTTATTTTTGCCTTTATGCATCATTTTGTGTCTTTTATGTCTTTTTGTGTATTTTCCACCATTTTGGCTGTTCTTGTTGCTTTCCATTTTTTTCCATCACTGTCACATCTCTCTGCTTTTTTTGAATAATTTTTATCTTTTTCACACTGATTCATGTTGCATCTTTTACCCTTTTTTACACCATTTTCATGCCTTTGCATAATTCTTGTCAAGTTACAACTAATCTTCAACTAATAAATTAAAACCACAAAAATCACCTGGTTTCTTCAACTTGGACCACCATCAACCTTTAATAATGTAAAAAAATGATGATATGACATATTTCATGATACTACTCCACCTGACACTGTGGATAATTAACCCTCTGAGTTCTGTCGGCCTTCCTGCCATACCTGAGCAGGGTTCTGGAGAGTGAGTGGTGTTTCCTGGTGCTGCGACGGGCAGCTCGCTGGCCCTTAATGGGCACCGTGTTAATCCGCTCAAAGTGCACCCTCCTGCTGCTGCAACCAGGCAGAGCAGCACCGGAAAACAGTGCCAAGACGGGAGAGAAGGAAGGAGAAGGAAAAGAGAAAAGACAACAACAGGCAGTGAGAAGGAAAAGTGCTGCTGGGAAGTGCTGTGGGCATCATGCAGACAGAGCAAAGCACTCTGTTAGGTAAAGGTTCCTCCATTAGATTTACAGCTTGAGGTGAAGATGTGAAGAAGCTTCAGTTGGCAATATTTTAGCATCATTGTGCAAAATTCCATAATAACCTTACAGCATATTTTAACTGAAGTGGGCTGAAAGAAAACTAGACTTCTGTACTTCCTCCCATTTGGGAGAAAGTCTAGTCAATTTTGGTCATCACAGAAATACAGTATCACATACTGGAGACAATGAGTTGGATTTGGCTACAAGTTTCCTTGTAAACGGACAGGCATAGGCATATTGATGTAGTAATATTAGAGCCTTGGGTCTGTGTGGTGGAGAGAGAGAGAGACAGGGAGAGAGAGACAAAGACAGAGACAGAGAGAGACAGACAGAGAGACAGAGAGAGAGAGCAGGAAACAGGAAAAAGAAAGTGGTACCCGCAGGTCGAAAAAACATTTATATTATATATATTATATTATATTATAGATTATCAGTTGTGTCTTATTTTTCATTCATTGTGGACTTCTTTTTTTCTTTTTGTTGATTTTAGTGTTTCTTTTACTCATTTTGATTTATTATAATTTGTTACTTCGATCACTGGACAAAGCTACGGGAGCCATGGGGATGGGGTAAAGAGCCACCTGTGGCCCTGGAGCTGCAGGTTGACTCTGGACGAGGGTGGTGTAAATATGGAAACATCTCATCCAAACATCCACACAACTCTTCTAGTGGGTGATATCACAAAAGGTTTGTCCATCTTTAATATACAGCTTGGGCTTTTCCATACTGGTATGAAATGGGGTTGTGTTTTCTGTTTTTATAAACCGATTAGGCTTAAGACAGAGCAGAAAGCTGCAGAACTCCTGGTAATATTTTCAGTTTAATGCTCTGTTTGCCAACTGAAGTTTTAATCAGACACATCAGTGAGATTTGGAAAAAAAGGTAAGGACAGAAGGAATAGTTATTGCAAAAGTGTTTTTTTTTTTTTTTTTGCAAGCAAGTCATTATGACCTCATCATGACACATTGTAGTCGACTAGTTGCTTTTCTTGCTAAAATGTGACGTTCTTGAGTCCTGTCAAACTCAGTGCATTTACCTCTTTATGGTCTGAGTGATGGATGACTGTCGTTGCAGGACAGGCCGCCGGGTGTCGAAGAGGTCACGGGGAGGTGACTGGAGATGAGACGTCTCCACCGGCATGCTGATGCTGCGCAGGAACCCCTGCCTCTTCATCGGCTGCAAGACAAACATCACACCATCACAGGGAAATAAAGTGAAAACAACACAGGACACAAGTGACAGAAACAAGGAGGGAGAAAGAGCACCTGAACAAAAGTGGGAGGCTCGTCAAGTGACATCTGAGCTGTGGGAATGTCCAGTCGGAGCCAGGGAGGTTTCTTCCTTTGCAGGCTGCTGGTGCTCTCCCGCCGTGGTTCAGCCATGTTCTCTGTCCCACCCCAGGCCTGCCAGCTGCACAGAAACACAAACAGAGGATGGAATTATTAAAAAATTCACAAAACATTCTCTGTTACATGCAAACAGTGAACAGCTGGCTGTTTTGTATAGCAGACGTGTTACACAAGAGGGTGCTAAGGACTTCTGTTAGGTGTCAAATTTGGCTGTTTCACATATAATACAGTATTTCTGAAAACCAGGTTGTGTTGGAGAATGTTTACCCTGGTTATAAATAGTACAGAACCATTTCAGCAGAGTTCTACTTCAAGACGTAAAGAGAAATTTGCTCTAAACTCAAAAATCCAAGTAACTCAATATTTGGTACTGAACAAAATGTTTTCAGTTTGATTTAATGATGTGAATGCCAGAGCAACATGAAATAAAAGTCATGAAACTAAGCACATGAATCAATAAACAAAATTATCAAGAAAATTGATTAAATTAGCTAAACATTTTAGAAAATGACCAAAGAATGAACAAAATAAGCAACAAAACTAACAAAATATTTTTAAAATGAACAAAGGACAAAGAATTTGGTTAAAGCAATATACAAAATGAACAAAAATGAACAAACTGGTCAAGAAAAAAAGGAGGAAAAAATGACAAAGTAGTAAAAGAAATGAAGAAACACTGTCGAAATGACAATGGAAATGTACAAAAATGAACACAATAATCCACAAAACTAAAATGAACAAAATAGTCAAGATGATTGAACAGATTGTGCACAAAATAAACACAAACAACAAAACCGACAAAATTAATGAAGAATTTAATTAATTAAAAAATTCACTAAACAAAATGAGTAAAATAATTTAAAAACACACACAATAACTGAGCAAAAAAATCAAGTTATTCAACAAAAACAAATCAAAGTACAAAATGGAAAAAAATGAAGAGAAAATGAACCAAATATTCCACAAAAAGAACAAGAAAACGATCAAGTGAAAAAATAACCAAATAATTAAGAGAAATGAACAAAAAGTAAACAAAGGGAACACAAATAATAAAAAAATGAATACATATTAAACAAAATGAATAAAAATTAATAAAATAAACAATAAAATTAAAAAGTAGAAAAAATAAAGACAAAGAACAAAATAATCCAAAAAAATGATTAAGCAAAAAACTCAAGAAAATGCAAAAAAAAAAAAAAACATAAAATGAACAAAATAATGATGAAATTCAAGAAAAATGAACAAAATAATAAGCAAAATAAACAAAATTAATTTAAAAAAAAGGTTAAATCAGTAACACCCTAGCCTCACTGGCATCCTGAACCTAAGTTGGGGGAAAAGGCCTGAAAAAAACAACAATAAACACTTGTACTGCAGAGTGAGAGGAAGTTTGCACTGAATCCTATAATTCGACAGTTTCCATCACAGTTAATCGGTGTTTGTATCAGGGACATGTTGAGCTTCCAGCAGATGTTTATTTCAGCCTAATGACTGTGTGTGCGTTCCCACGGCGAGGATGAGGACCACAGGAGACACACCGTAAAACCCGACATGACACCACAGGCCTGGAGCCGCACATTCAATCATGCCACCAAGGAACGACAGCTTTGAAGCCACTCAGGGGTGTCGACGGGTCCTTGAAAGGCCTTCAATTCAGTTACAAGTATGGTGAACGGCCTTAGAGCTCTTCACATTTGATTGGTCGAGTTTAGTTTTCATTTCACTGTCTATGTTTTAATTTCTTAATGGAATTCCAATTTCTGAATAATTTAAAGGTCCCGTATCTCAATGCGTAAAGTTTTACTTAAAGTTACAGAAATCTATAGGTGGGCTTTCCTTGGTATTGCAAAGAGCCTCGTAATGCCAAGCTCCTGTTGTACTCTGATTGTGACTGGATTTTAACTCTTTCTCTGCCAGCATTTTATGAAAAAGTTGCCAGCCACTGCTAGCATTTTTGACAATTTTTAGTCATCTTTCAAGACCCATAGAAAATGATCTTTAGGAGCAAAGAGACAGTAAAAATATCAAAAGAAAGAACAAACCTTCCGATTTCAGTCACAGGGATTCATTTTATTCTAGCTTCAATCATTCTTTTTATATCCACATTTGAATATTTGTCATTTTCATTAAAAAAAAATGAATTTTGTAGGTGTAAAACACATTTTTGTCCATAGTCAACAATTTGCATGCTCAGTTTCTGTCAAATCTTTGCTTTCTACACCATATTATTTCACGATAGTACAGGGATGCCCCCTACACGATAACCATGAAAACAAGGATTGATGGAAAGTCTTGCAAATTACTTTGCAAGACTTTTCCTTAGTACTATGGAAGACTGCAATCATCCAATCCACCAAGCAACTCAAAACATGAGTGAATACCAACAGGAGAATATTTAGGGGGATTTTGACACATTTTTATTGGGGAGCTACCAGCATGTTTCGTCTCTAGATCACCTGCAAGTGGTCCAAAACGCCGCTGCCAGACTGCTGACCAGAACCTCCAAAAGATCCCATGTCACTCCAATTTTAATT
>JAQQAE010007332.1:0-15948 GCA_029823295.1 Pseudamia nigra
AATACCCACTGAGAGGTGCACAAGTCTCATTGAAAGTTACAGAAATTGTTTGATTGCAGTGATTGCCTCAAAAGGTTATGCAACAAAATATTAAATTAATGGTACTGTTCCATCATTTTTGTCCAGGCCTGTTTTGTGAGTTTGTTTTTTTTTTTTGTAATTCTGTTGAATTCTGTTGAACGACAATTCAAAAGCAATGTCTGATTTTCATTGGTTCATTTTCATAAAATTTTTATTTATTATTACTTCTGTCAGATTCAAGTTATTTCTGTGACCATAGTGGGTTTTTCTGTCATCTACAGAGGGGTACCAACAATTTTATCCACGTCTGTATTGTCAGTGGCTGCATGAATACAAGGGGAATGAGACCTGCTCGTCTTGACACATAACCTCACACAGTGTATTTTTATATGTTTTTTAAAAGCCTACATTAAGCAGTGTGTGCATTTGTATGAGTCCAGTATGATCCTGTGTGTCTACTATATGCTTCTGTTTGCAGTACATATATTGATTCAGTATTTTGATGTGTTTGGTTTTGTTTCTGTGTTGAAAACGTTGTCTTGTTGTTTAAAATGATTTCTTAATCTTTGTTTTTCTTTGTGTGGCACTTTGTAACTGTGACTTTTAAGAAATGCTGTATGACTAAATAAATGCTTGTCACTGCTGATATTCTCACATATAACGTGTAGTGACGCCGCCCGTTTCAGGAGGTGTGTTTGTGGGTTTTGTGATCTCAGGGCATGCCAGTGTCAGGTGTTCCAGAGCATCACTTAAGTAGAGCAGAAGATGTGTATCATTTCTTAGAAATGATTCATTGTGATATGTTTGTCTTGCCTGAATAATCAATAACCCTCGTTGAATTGCCATCTTATTGTAGTGGAAGGGTTTGCATGCCTGAGAGATCCTCGGAGCTGCTGTATGTTGGTGGAGCAATTCGCCCCTGGTACTGTCTCCCAGGACAAAGTGGTCCTAGGTGACAGGTCAAACTAAGAGCAATTTGGAAAACCCTTATGACTATGCCTTAGTGTGGGCCCAGCACCTGCAGGAAGGGTCGTAAGGATCCGGTGCTGTGTGGTTTGGGTGGCAACTCTTAAAAACCATGCAATGGGTTTAGCACTTCCAGTAAGCATGCGCATATGCCAGACATATCACTGTCTAGCTATAATTCATAGAGTATGCCTTTTTAATGAATATACCAGTGAGCGCTGGACATATTATGGTCTGCTGGACATGTTCCTGCCTAACCCCAACCCTAACCCTAATCCTAATGCTAATCCTAACCCTAACCCTAACCTGAGAACAACACATAGGCTCATGGTGGAAATAAAAAATAATAAAAGAAAATGGCTTGCATAGGATAGATTTGATCATATAATCTCTGGGTTACAGCCCAGTGTGCTTCTGCTGCACCAATGTTAGAAACATGAGAAGGTTTCGTACACACCAGCATTCACATGACTTCGCATGCTCACAGGACGTGCCGGACCTGGCGTGGTTTATAAGAGTTCTGGGTCTGGAACTGCACACACTTTGATAAGTACACTTTCCAAATATATCAACATGGGGGTGCCATTTTTAAAGCCTGTGGAAGTTATCATACAGTATATGGCTCCTTGTTTGATAAAGGGATAATATCAAATGTTATAAACAGTTTTTATCATGTGAATATTTTTGTCATCATCTGACTCTGGTGTAAACTCTCTGTTTTAAGCAGAATCAAAACTGCAGTCCTTCTTTTGAGGCTCTCCTCTATTTTCTAATGCAGCACAATGGTTTCCCTGTGAGACAAGGCAGCAAGCGAAGGACACAGTGGGTCAGACAGCTATTAAAATGCCTCCTACTGGTGCTGATGGGGCTCACAAGGGTCTCTTTGACACAACTGTGTCTTACAAGGCAGATAAAGGTCTGTGGTGGGACTAGGATCAACCTCAGCAAAAACACTGGGTGTGTTTGAAATCTGCCTGATAGCATCTGTCTCCACCCAGGGAGTTTCAGATGCTGTTATCATTCAGCGTGGGCGGCTCTAATTGATCCTAATGGGGTTCAAAAAAAGCTAATGTTGCCCCTGTGAGTTTTCTCTAGATGATCTCATGATGACTGGTTTCCAAACAAACCGTTGGACTGGAACGATGAAGCCTGACCCGCCTCTGTGTCAAACAGGCAGTTTTATAGTTTATTCATTTAAACAGGGGTTATTCCCAGAGACAGCCAGCGGAGGAATTGGTTCCTCAAGTTGATTTTGAAAATAACACTTGACAAAATCATTTTATTTCAGTCATCAGGAGCTTCCAGCTGCATCACACAGTCCTCACAGTATCAGCTCTGTCATCTCACATTAACACCAAAGCCCAGTGGTCACAGTCATCACAGTCATCATGGGATATCTGGAGTACATGAAGCCATCATCTGGCACCTGAATACTGATTGTTGACTAATAACCCTCACACTTTTGATGAACAAAGACAAAAAAAGACCTTTGGCATTTTTGTTTGTGCTTCCAACACTGTTGGCCTGATTCCTTTTAAAATCTGTCGGTATAGATGATGGAACTCATCCCCTAACGTAATTAGAGTTGGCTGGTACAAACAAAAATGTTCTCACAAAAGAGAGAGAAAAGAAAGACATCATATGAGTCAAAAAAATGATAATTATCACTACTAATATCAAAATATTTTATTCAAGTTAAAAGATGGGTTTTGATCCTGAACATCCCAAAATAATCACAAAGAAATATGAAGTTTTGGGTAAAACACGTTACGATTAGTTTTTTTTTTTTTTTTTTAAATGAAACTAGAAATCCCAGAGAAATCTCGCCCTGCTCATTAGAGAATCTTGGTGCACCTGAAGTGCTGCACTCAGCTGAGAGCTGTTGGTAATTAGCAGGGCTGGAGGGGTACAGTATATAGGGAGCAGGTTGAGATTCAGTTGGCTTGTGATTAAATAAGAGACAACACCATCTTTGAGATAAACCAAACACAGCTGGTTGTAAGGGTTTTGAGCTCAGTACAAAAGAAAAACAAAAACACAATAGCTAATCTGCTTTCGCCTCCACTTTTTCTCTGTTTTCAGTGACTTCCACCAACATTATTTTGTCAATTAAATTATCAGTCTTCATTCTTGGGGGGGGGGTCAGGCACAGATGTTCTTCCCTGCCACCTTTTGATGCTCTACACCCCCTAATTACACCAGGATCAAACATCCTGGTGTAATTAGACACGCTCACACCGTGACACTGCTGTTGTGCTGATCAACACAACATCTCTGCTTTCACAGTAGTCTCCTGGCCATCAACAAAGCTCGCACCAGCTCCTTGGACCATCCTTCCTGTCACAGCTCCTGGATTAACCTCTTAAAAGGAGACGGTGTATTTCCTGGCATGATTCATAAAGTTTTTAGACACTAAAGATATTAAAGAGTTTTTCCTTCTCCATCACCCCAGCCGTGTTCTGAGGTTCTGTTGGGTTTGCACTCCATATAGTCTGGAGGGTTCAGCCTTGAACTGTGAAACACCTAGAGATACAAGAGGAACATAAGAAGTACAGAAACCTGATTTTTTTTTTTTTTTTTTTTCTTTGTCTCCTTCAAAGCCCAGCACTCCCTAATACTTTAAAAATGATTAAACAAAAAGCATAAAAGATGGCACTAGAGCACTTTAAAAAATCATTGTACATCAAATTAAACAGGATAAACTCTGCTAAAAGCACAGGTAAGTCCTACTTTCACACACCAAATGCAACTCCAACATATCAAATACACTCCTGATGAAAATTTTTAAGACGAGTTAAAATTGCAAGAATGGACATTTTGCATTGTTGGATCTTAAAAAGGTTCTAAGTAGTGCTTCAAAATGAAAAAAGAAGAAATGGGAGTGAGACAAGAGAAAAATTTGATTATACAATTTATTGCAAACAACCATTAAATTGAAATAGGCTGTTCATCAGCTGATCAAAAGTTTAAGACCACATTTCAAAAAAACCCAAAACATCCTAAAATAGAAATCAAATTTCAAAAAAGGACTCAGTAATGAGTAGCTGCACCATTCTTGTTAATCACCTCAATTTGTTTTATGCATGCTTGATGCTAGTGTTTCCAGGAGGCTAGTGGGAATGTTGCTCCCAGTGGTGAAGATTGCTTCACGGAGGGCATCCACTGTCTGGAACTGGTGTCCATTTTTGTAAACTTCCCCTGCCATCCAACCCCAAATGTTCTCAATTAGATTTAGATCAGGGGAACACGCAGGATGGCTCAAAACAGTGATTATTTCTCTGGAAGAAGTCCTTTTTGTCAGAACTGCAGCATTGTCCTGTTGAACAACCCAGTCATTACCACACAGACAATGGCCTTCAGTCATGTAGAAAACATCTCAGGTGGGATCTCATTGTCATGCCAGTAACGTTGGAAGCCATTAGGACCATCAAGGTTAAGTTTTGTTTCTCAGAATAAAACTTTCTTCCACCTTTCAATGTCCCATGTTTGTTGCTCTCATGCAAACTCCAAATGGGTAATTTTGTGCCGTTGAAGGAGACGAGGTCTTTGAAGACTTTTTTTTGTTCTTAAAACCCTTCTCTCGCAGATGCCGTCTAATTGTTTTGGGACTGCAGGCGGCACCAGTGACGAGCTTTAATTTGGGCCGAGGATCTTGTCCCATGTCTTGATGGACAACCAATTGGATCCTCTGGCTCAGGGCCAGTGAAATTTTTTTTTGGGTTTACCACTTGACTTGTTTCCCCCATAACCCTCAGGATCTTTTAAGAAGTTTAAAATGTCTATGTCCAACCTCAGCAGCAATGACGTGCTGTGAGAAGCCTTGCTGATGCAGCTCAACAATCTGACCGTGTTCAAAGAGCTTTTTTTGCCGTTACCATCAGGTCATGACAGTGTGGAGACCTGACAGAAAATGACACTGAATCCACATTTTTATGAATATTTGAGCTTTTAAACTTTTGATCACCTGATGAACAGCCTACTTCAGTTTGATGGTTGTTTGCAATAAATTGCTTACGGTACTCAAAATTTTTTCTTGTCTCACTCCCATTTCTTCTTTTTGCATTTTGAAGCACTGCCTAGAACCTATTTAAGATCCAACAGTACAAAATGTACATTCTTGCAATTTTTCAATTGGTAAAATTTTGATCAGGAGTGTATCCTCACAGCCTAAGCAAATTGGCTAAAGAGGCTCAGAAGGTTGACCCTTTTGCTTTCCTACCCTCGGTATACTTCAGTATAGTTTGGCCAGTAGAGGCTAAGGATGCAACAAAATAAAGCAGTCATAAAGGAAACTGTGCTGCAGTCAATCTTTGTCTAGTATTATTATGGTCCTTGGTTATTTGGTACATTATTTTGTTCCTTTTTAGTAATTTATAGATGATTTTGTTCATTTCTGTTTACTTCATTGGCTGAATAGGTAATTTTTTTTTGTTCATTTTTGTGGTTATCTTCCCATTCTTGGCCTCTTTTTGAATTCAGATCATAAATGTAGCACTTTGCTGCAAATGGTTTTGACTCTTGCAGTCCTCTCTCAACCACCAACCAGAGCTGTGCTGGGCCCACAAACGATCCCTCCATATACCCTCGCAGTTGTGCTAAGCAAATTGCTTGGGGTCACCCCATCAGCCTCGCCCGGCGCACTGGATTCAGAGCAGACAGGATACAGTTAGCAGGATGTGTTGGTGCCCAGAGTGGCTGTTGCTCCTGGATTAAGCAGGTGACCTGTTGCATCCACCCTCCTCAAAACCCTCTCATTTTTCTGAACAGTAAGTAAAGATTTATTTGTATAGCACCTTTTTTTGAAGATAAAAAAACCACAAAGTGCTTTACAACCAAACGCTAAAAGCATGGACAACAAATTCACATTTAAAATAAAATTGGATACATAAGTTACAACTAAATTGTATTAGACAAAAGTTTAAAAAGCTGTGTTTTTAGCTGCTTTTTAAGAGATCTGAATCCACAGATCTCAGCCTCGAGTGGAGAGCGTTCCAGAGTTTGGGGGCAACAGCTGCAAATGACCTATCACCTTTTGGTTCTCAGCCTCATCTGCTGCAAATCCAGCAGACCCTGATCACATGACCTCAAGGTCCTGCTGGTAGGACAGTGCTTGTCCGTGTAAGGCTCTGAAAGTATAAACTAGAATCTTACACTGCATCCCAGAATGGATGGGGAGCTAGTGTAAAGACATTAAAAGAGGTGACATGTACACGTTTGCAAGACTTAAGATCCATTTATGCTCAACGTTAAGAACGCATATGGACCATTTTGTCCGTACTCTGCATACATTATGGAAGTAATTTGGTGCATTTTCAGTGAGATTATGGATGCATACCTGAATGCAGAAAATGGAGCAGTACCACCGGGAGTCGTGGGGGCAGTGTTGTGCAGTAAAAGTCTATGTGGCAGAAGAAGAAAAAGAACAGAACGCACCATAAACACTGAAAGATTAACAGAAATGGTTCAACTTTTTGAGGAGAGGCCGTGCGATAGATTGTGTATATTAGTGTCATCCTGGATGATATCTTGGAGACAAACAGAATGCGACCATATTTGGATGAACGGTGGTAGTGCAACTGGAGCATAGGGAAAGCTAACTGCTAGCTTACAGATGCACTAAAACTTCACCAAAAAGTGCTAGACACAGTCATATTACAGTGTTGTTACTGTAAACACTCGACTGCAGTTGTGGGTATCTCAGCTAAAACTATGCCATATTGAATAAATAGAACATATGAAGGTCCAACCCCAAGTTGTTTCCATAGCAACATGTCAATCAAGCCCCAGCATGGCAGTGATTTGTGAGATTCTTAGTCATAATATCTTAATAACTGAGCAAAAAGTTAAAGATGGACCAGATCACTGATTAGATCACATAATGACTCATGACAAATGTTTTGCTTGGTATTTTCAGATAGAAATCCAGTGCAACTCCACACTAGAGGACAGAGCAGTCTGGACTCGTCACTGTCCTCTTGTGGATGTATTGCTTAACAAACACGGCAATGTAAAAAGTGCATGGGAGTATGAAGGCAGAGATGTTTGATACGGACCAATGTATTTATGCACTTAAAGGGAGCATAAATGGGCCTTTAGTTGGAAGCCTTGCAGCATCCAGTGATGGTCAAAGATGTGATGAAGTGGTCAGAAAGGGGTTCGGACTTTGTAGCCAGGCCTTACGAGAATATAGTAAGAATGGTGAGGCTAAGGAGCCAAAGACTTGGATCTTTGTCCGGATTCTTACATACAGTACTCTGAGTACCACACAGGCTCCAGTGATTCATTATACCCTGTTCGAGGAAGTTCAGAAGAACTGAGCAGTGAAAGACTCAGATCTTTATCCCAGTTTGAGTATTCAGCACAAACCCTCGTCCACAACTGACCTCCACCTCAAAGTGAGATCGGTGACCATGACCACAACCGCCACATTCTCCACAAATAGGCAGAGTTGATAGCCACATCCATGAAATTCCCATCGGCCAGGGGTTTCCAACCTTTTACAGATCATTACAGTTCATTACTTCATTTTTTTTCCATTTTTTGAAAAATTAATTTGTTCATTTTGCAGATTTGGTTCAGATTTTGTTAATTTTTTCACTATGGTTCATCCCTGTGAATTATTTTGAGCATTATCTTTGTCTATTTTTTGTTCATTTTCCTGTTTTTTTTAATTCAGTGAGTGTGTGTATGTAGACCATTTTGTTAATTTCCTTGAATGCTTTCTTAACCTGTTTAGCCCAGAAACTGACATACCCACAATAAATAAGGTTTTTCTCAGCTTATATAAGGCCTACATGGCTAATCTTTGTGTCTGATGGAAGTGGGGCCCTTAGTGATTACTGTTGATGTGAATATCTGAAAAAAAAATGATACTGTGACAGTAAATGAGGTTTTAGGTCTTACAAATCTGTATTCCGTCTGAAAAAAATCCCCACATCGACATCAAATATAAAACCATTTTTCTGTAGGGAAGGCTACAAAGCCAGAAATTATTGAATTAATGTTTGGACAACTGCAGCAAGTTTGGTAATTATCCAGTAAAGCAGGCCAAACTCAGCAGAATTTGGCAAATTGAATAAATCAATAGGTCACATATAAAATAATATATAGGTCAATATAAGTCTTATTATAAATTATAACAGTTATGACAAAAGAGCTTATAATAAAATCAACAAGTAAATACCTCTTTTCAGGTGGACATTGATTGTTAGGGTCGGTCTGTCCATGCTCAGTCATGAACACCTCCGATGATTAGAAAATGAGTCATTTGGCTCTATATTAGCATCAGTATCCTCAAAAAATAGTTCTAAAGCCTCCTCTGGAGTAAGATTGTAGCTTTTCTTGAATAATCCATTGTTTTTGATCAATAATGGCTCAAAGGTGTTCAAAACAAACATGGATGCAACAGTGTCACATGCGTTGTGTAATGAGGCATTGCTAACAAAATGCATAAAACTGTCTGTCATTTGCGCACGTACAGTACACTATATAGCTTTTACCAATCAGAATGCTTGATACATCGGTGGAAAGCTCAGAACCTATAGAAAGTGATAGTGCAGGACGCGTTGAAGGAGGGTAAAATTCTGTCCAAATAGAAGTGGAAAAACACGGAAGCACGCACACTCGCCAGTTGTTTGCATTCCACCATTATGAGTCAAAATGATCCAGAATGGTGAGTAATTTTATGGCTGGTGGAAAGATATCAAATGATTTACCATAATATAGAGTTTTATTCACATTGGAGCAACTTTTGATGAGGAACAACAAAGGTAAGACAAACTTTATCATTGCTGGGTTTTGTTGCTGTGATTTTTCTGCATTCTTTCTGTCTGCTGTGCGGTTTTGAAAGTTATACACAAGTTATTTACCAAAGGATTCATCTCGACGTGAGCTTTCATTGAGTGTGTTGCAATCTAGATTTGCGTTTTGATTTATGAAGCAGAGTATCAAAAAAAGCAAAGATTCAGCCGAGTTGTCTTTTGACTCTTGGAACACAATGGCTTGTTGTGTGGGCTGTTTTGCTTGTTCTGAAATTGGTTCAGACACATTTTTAGCTGAGATTCTGACAATTACAGAGGTGTATAGAATGTGTGGTTTAATTCATTGATTAGAAGGCAGGAGCCGTGTGTCTGTAAAATTTTCGCTTGCTGCCAGATACGGGGGCAACTGGAGGGAAAGAGTTAACTTTTTATCCATTTTCATTCTGTTTATTTACTATTTTTGGGATGTTTGCTCATTTTCATGAGTACTTTTCTCACGTTTGTCTTAATTATTTTGGTCCGTTTATCATCATCATGTATTGCATTGTTCAACCTTGTTAATTTTCTTGGTGATTTTGTTCATTTGTAGATTACTTGCATCAGTTTTTTTTCTTCATTTTTGGTCATTTGAGTTCTTTTTTTCTTTTTGTGGACATAATGCTTTTTTTTTGTTTTAATTTATTATCATAGGTTACTTCCATCATTGAAAGCCACATGTGGCCCTGGAGCCACAGGTTGCAGACCCCTGCTGTATGCATAGATCTTAGTCTTGGGCCTGATCAGCAGAGTCGGCAGTGCATGGGACTTAGTGTTAGTACCATGTGTTCGAATAATACTGATTTCATCCTAAATCCTTATTCTAAATGCACATATTGTCACTCTGGCTCTTGGAAATATGTCAGCCCCTGTTGATTCCTTTGGTTTACCCACTGTAGTCACTGAGCCAAAACAGTTTCAGCGGCACAATTAGCTGCTGCTTCAAAAGTAATTTAAACCCTTTGGAGTATTTCTGTCACCCACAGTAAACTTCATGTCTCACTTTACGGCTCTCCTGCCATTTGACCAGCAGAGAAAATGTCAGCGCGGCACTTTCACCGGACGATGCGTATAATTGGTCGAATTGAAAACCATTACGTCCAATGAACATAAATTCTGAATGATCATAAAGTCACCTCATTATAGAGCATTTGCTGCCAAGGATCAGAGCAGCGGTGTCGAGGCTTGGCATCCCACACACGTCAGTCTGCTGCTAAACAAAGCATCCCATTATGCAGAGAAAATATTCATTATTAGGTGTTGAGGCACAAATATTAAAATAGACTGAGGCATAAAAGAGAATTTCTGGTTTTACCCTATGAAATAAAGGTTTTTAACCGTGGTTTCTTTTTTTTCTTCTTTGTAGTTCTACTGGAAACTCATCACAATCAATCGACTCCTTCATTCATGCACCAAAAATAGATATTTTGCACATTTTTTAAAAGGTTTTCTTAGAGGGGATTTTATTTGAACACATAAAACAGGGTGTGCAGGCTGTAAAAATGTCTATGATGTTCTAAATTAAATTTAAAAAAAATAAATATTAGGCCTAGAAATTGTGTTCAGTCAAGGCCATAGGTTCCATTTGGACAGTGGAGGGGCATTTGAGTCACCTGGGAGTTTTGGGTGTCAAACACTTCATTTTCTGAGTTTTTCTGAACTGTTGAAGCACTGAATTGAGGCTTTACTGCATTGAGTTTATGAACGGATCAAAAAGTGAAAAAAAGACAGAGCAATAAAATGAACACGAATGGACAAAATAACGGCCAGAATCAACAAGGAAGTCCATAAAATGAACTTGACTGACCATAAAGGAACAGCATAATCTCTAAAATGAACAAAACAACCAATGAAGTGAGCAGATACATGTAAATGAACAAAATGATCAAGAATATAGTAAAAAGGAAGAAGGTAGTATACTAAATGACCTACAATGATCACAATAATACATAAAAATTCCAAACAAATTCAAGAACGATAAGACATCCCTGACACACATGTTCTTGAATGGGTTTGTGTCACGTTATGACATTAAAGCACCATCCACAGTGGCAGGAGCTCCACCTGTCACTGTGCATTAACATCCATCCTGGCACATCCAATCAGCCTTAAATCCACCGCTCAGATATATGAAAGCAGCAGAACCATGCACATGATGTACTCCCAACATATCGTTTGTGGACGTTTTAGTCATCTTTACTACATTTCAGTACTACAGTGTTGGTGCATTAAGGCTGTATGTCCAGACCATAAGACAAAGTAGACAAATGTGTTCCAGATCACCTCCTAATGTGTCCTGGATGATTGGAAAGCAGCGTGTCCTGGGGCTGTCCAGTCTTTGCATTAGTGCTGTCCATGTGTGATTAGATTTGATGAGATGTTGTGCAGAGAGTGATAAAGTCTACAGGAAAGCCCCCTGCTCCCTCTGGGAGACCTCCCCACATCCTCAGCCTCAGCAGAGCAGCAGGTGGCATTAAGGAGCCCTGCCATCCTGGCCTTCACTTCTTCAAGTTTTTTCCTCTTGGCAAACTTGCAGAGCTGCCAGATTACCAACATCCAGATATGGAGACAGTTTTTATCCATGAGCACATTAAAAAAACAACAAACTACAAGGTATGACGACCTCAAACGTCATACCTCTTGCACTTTAATGTCTAATCACCTTATATGGGACTTGAGTTATAAATATACATATACTTCAGCAGCACACTGTATTTCAACATCTCCTTGACATTTTAAAAAATATTTTACATTGTATGTCTCACTCCTTGTGTTTTCTTGTTGCACACATAAATGGAGCAGTCGCTAATGTTGCTGCGTTATCATATGCGATGACAAAGACTTTCTGATTCAGATTTTCCAGGACAGATGTTAATGTGAGGTCTGAACAGGTCCTCCAAAACAAAAACACCAAGAAAGCAGACACTAAACAATAAAAAGACTTGTATAGAACATGTAAGAACATGAAGATATGAAGAAGCAGTTATTGTGCCATACAGTGACATGTTGAAATCGGTCAGACACCCTCAGTAATGAGCTGTGGCTCTGTCCCATAAATCACACCATTTGTGATATGTTTCCATGCTGGTTGTTTGAGCACAATTGTGGTAGTTAATACCTGAATACGATTAGTACCCACAACAATACTGTAGTATCTATTGTGGATCTACACTCTTCTGAAGACCCACAATAACGTGTGGCTCTGCAGTCAGTTGACCTGACCATCTCATTCACCCTGTAAACCTGCACTAGTTCAACCCATTTTCACAGTTGTCATTTACTGACACTGGGCTATAACAACCTGGCATCTGTGTTCAACACATTAGGTAACACATTACTTCCATGGCATTGATTTTTGATGCACCAAAGCAGGGGTGGGCAACTCCAGTCCTCACAGGACCCATAGTCCACAGCACAATCTGGTCCTTGTCTAGGTAGTTTGCATCCTTACGCTGCACAGTTTTTTGTTTCAAGGACTAACTTCAGGGACTAAATTTTCACTTGCAGCCTCATAGTTCCTACCCCCTCAGATGCCATGGGACTAAGATAACTGACATTATTAGCGCTTCTTATGCCAATGGTCATAATACTGTATTATGGCTGTCGGTGAGTAGGCCTCATCCTTAGGAGAGGTGGAGCACCAAAGTTTATGAACTTTCGCACAGACAGGGTTCATATCCTGTTTCCTCTTGTTTGTTTTTGTATTTTGCTTTTTCTTCTTTTTTACTGACCCTTTTTCCTACCCTTAACCCTACACCATTTTAATATAGACCTAAACATCATCAATTCACAGCCATGACATTTTGAGACATCTTGTGGATGACAATACCCATAATGACACCATGCACTTAAATATAATGCCTACCCTGCACGCTGATGACACTTTAAATGTGGTCTTTGGTTTGGAACCTGACTCCCTGATGAAGCCGAGCCTCTGTATCTGATGAGCTGGAAGTGAGAAAGTGCAGAAGCTTCAAAGAGAGAGTTCTTCACTTTGGTCTGGGGCAGGGGTCTGCAACCAGCAGCTAACGGGTCACATGTGGCTCTTTAGTCCATCTCTAATGGCTCTGTCAAGTGATGGAAGTATAATATTATAATAAATAAAACATAAGCAAACATAAGAAAAATTAGGGACAAATTAAGAATAAAATCAAAAATCATGCAGGATTAATGCAAACCTAAGCAAATAATTCACAAAAATGACTAAAATAAGTCAAAAATTAAAAATTGAAAATGGTTCAAAAAATACCTGAATAAACCATTCAACAACATGAGTAAATGAGGGGGTGCTGGAGCCTATCCCAGCTGACTTGAGTGAAGGCAGGGGACACAGGGATAAGTTGCCAGTTCATTGCAGGGCTGACACATGGAGACAGAAAACCATTCACACTCACATTCATGCCTATGGACTATTTTAGAGTGGGTGAGAGTTGTAGTGCATGTTTTTGGTTGTGGGAGGAAGCCAGAGAACCCGGAGAGAACCCACACAGACATGGGTAGAACATGCAAACTCCACACAGAACGACCCCACCACCCGGTGTTGGGAAAAAAGAATCACATTGGCCTTAACATGTTGCCAGCTCCCCTCCTTGAATCGCCACCTTATCATGGTGGAGGGGCTTGCATGCCTGAGTGATCCTAGGAGCTATGTTGTCATGGGCAATTTGCCCCTGGTTGGGTCTTCAAAGGCAAATTGGTTCCAGGTTCCACTTCCTGTGGACCCACCACCTGTAGGAAGGGTCATAATGGGTCTGGTGCTGTGTGGTTTGGGTGGCAGCTGATGGCAGGGGCCTGGGTGGTCCAATCCCTTTTTGCCAAAACTATCTCCAACTGGGAGGAGGCCCTGGGGCAGACCCAGGACACAGCGGAGGGACTCTCGGCTGGCCTGGGACTCCCCCACCAGAGGAACTGGAGGAGGTGGCTGGGAGGAGGGAAGTCAGGCCTTCTCTGCTTAGGCTGCTGCCCGTGCAACACTGACCAGGATAAGTGGAAGATGATTGATGGATGGTTGTTGCCAGCCCCAACATGTGTCATACATCACGTGACACGTAAAGTGTTTGAATATTTTTTGTGGCTCTAGACACTCATTTTATTTTATGTTTGTCCAGAAATGGCTGACCAGTGGTCTGGGGGTGATCACCAAAGCACAAAAGGAGATTGGTGTTTTTACACTAATAGAAACACCAGATGACTGCACCGGCCAAAACTCACATCCTCTTCTGCACATTGAGACTCATTTAAATTCTTCATCTTGTATGACATCATAGATGAGTCACCTCTCCTCCACCCCCTACTCTCTCTCCTATGCAGTGTGTGAAATGGAAGTATAACACCCCTCCCCCCCCCCACAAAAAAAAAAACATGCTCTCATTCACAGAATATTTGCCTGGGGTGCTCATCAGGACAGAAGGAGCCCACCATGTTTCTTTTGGCCCGAGACCCCGTTCTTCATCCTCCCCCTTTTTTCCTCCTCTTCCTCCCTTTGACTTGTTTTCATACTGCTGGCTGGAGCTGAATGACCATTCATGCTCTGCTGCTGCTGTTGGATATGGATGTATATGTGTGTGTGTGTGTGTGTGTGCGTGTGTGTGTGTGGGGGGGTGGGTCTGGGTGGCAGTGACATCCCCTCATCTGATGTCTGCCAAGCCGTCACACTCGCACACAGAGGCTTCAGTCCGTATTCTGTGCTATACCTCCCTCATCGCAAGCCGCAATCATGCCACTTCAGCTCAAATCAACATCACTCAACCAAGAGTGGCAGGTCTAGTCCCGAACACACACCAACACCCTCTCCTCCTGCCCTCCCTGGGAAATATCCGGTTGTCTCATGCATTAGTGTTGTGAGCTGTGCCAACTGAAAGAGGAATGTCTGCTGGTGTCAAAGGGGAGACTTGTGCATGACAAATTTATGACTTCAAATCAGCACAATTTGCCAAATGTTATCATAAAAAATCTTGCTGACATCTCAGGTAAATTAGATTGTGTTTATCCACACTTGCACCACCTGGAAAACCCGACAACAGAGCAGTACATTTACTCCTTTTTATGTACTTGAGTATTTTTTTTCCACAATATGAACTTGTGGGAGTTTTTGCAGGATAGTTTTTATTTTTAAAAATATTGGTACTCAGTTTCATTTGGTCACATCTCAGTGAGAGTCATTTTTACACATGCAGAATATCAGCCAAATAGGCAATAATTAGTAAAGAAATCCTCAAAATATTAACAAAATGAACAAAAAAAATTGCTAAAACAGACAAAATATTGACAAAAGAAACAAAATCTGCCAAAATAATATATGAAATATTTAAAAAAGGAACATATTTGCAAAATAAAAAAAAAACAGGAAAATGAACAAACTAGAAAAATAAGTGAGAAAAGATCCACAAAATATGCAACATAAACAATAAAATATTAACAAATGATCAAATACCTACGGAGTAAACAAAACTAAGCAAAATAATGAATAAAACGATGAACAAAATACAACAGTGACAAAATATTAATATAATAAGTAATATAATCATCTTCTTATCCTGGTCAGGGGCAGCAGCCTTAACAGAGCAGCCCAGACTCGCTCTCCCCATCCATCTCCTCCAGCTCTTCTGGGGGGACCCCCAGGTGTTCCAAGGCCAGCTGAGAGACATAGTCCCTCCAGGCTGTCCTGGGTCTGCCCCAGGGCCTCCTCCCAGTTGGAGCCAATTTTGGCAACCAGGAATTGGACCACCCAGGCCCCCGCCTTTGGCTGCAACCCAAACCCCACAGCACCAGACCCCTCCAACCCTTCCTGCAGGTGGTGGGCCCACAGGAAGGCATAGTCACAAGGGTCTCCTGAATTGCTCTTCGTCTGACCTGTCACTTAGGACCAATTTGCCTTGGGAGACCCCACCAGGGGCAAATTGCCCCCAACAACATAGCTTCTAGGATCACTCAGACACAAAAACCCCTCCACCATGATAAGGCGATGATTCAAGGAGAGGTGAAAGGTAACAGTACTTTTACGTTACCATTTCTACAGTATGTACGTACTCTACACACCACTGCAGAACAGCCATCACCATCACATATGACAGTGTGTGTCTGCAGATGAGTTGCATAAGTATTTTTTTGCCCCAACACACACCCACACACAGCCCCACCCCCGCCCCCGCCCCCCCCCCCACAC
>JAQQAE010007333.1:0-15947 GCA_029823295.1 Pseudamia nigra
CACTACGCTGTGACTGGAGACAAAATGGTGGACGAGACGCAGGCGTCGTAAAGTCGAATTTGACGTAGGCCGAGTCCAGCGTAACCCGAGAACTGCCTGTATAGAACTACTGTACATAAATTGGCTGCCACAATGACAAATTTAACCTTGTTATTTGAGAATAAAGAAGTGAAAGACCGGGTAGAAAATGGATGGATGGATGGGTGGACACCCCACTGTGAAAGCCCAGTGTTTATGAGTCACAAAGAGTCTCTTTGAAAGCCTAGGGAAAATCAAAACAACGCACTTAATTTTCTAAACAACCTTATAGAAGAAATAAGCTGTACAGATATACAGCTGACATCAAAATTATTAACCCCTCCACCCCCCATGAAAATTTGATTCCTTTCAAATCAAATCTCTTTTCACAAATGTTCAGTTTTAACTTCAATCTACACACTAGGACCATTACTCATCAAAAGTCATTAAAAACACTGAAACTGAACAACTACTGTGTTTATTTCACCATTTTGATGTTGCTGCTTGTTGTTATGCTAATATCTATGCAGATAGTCTTATGTTACAGTTGCCTTTAGATATGTAGAAGCAGGATGTTTAATATAGAAAAACATCCTATGTGGTTGCACTACATCCTCATTTTTAGTAGGTGGCATTCATTTATTACAAAATGCAATTTTATGCTACTCTTTGCTGTATTATAAAATCTGATTACGCAATTGTTATCCCTAACAATGGCTCGGTCAGCTTGCCTGATTTCTGAGTCTTGGCAAAAGAGGACCTTTAGTACAGGCAGTTAAATAATCTAGACTTCTGGGTAAAGCACACATTAGAGAGCTTACAGTGGGCTGTTTGTATTAGAAGCATTCAGGTCAAACCTTTTTCTCCGCAAAGCCTCCAGTGAAACTGAAGGAACTTGCAGCATTTAATTTTCCAGGAATTATACTTTGAAGCAATGTAAGTGACAAACTTGGTGATATCTAACTTGTGATGTAATTGTAATCTTATTATTTGTATTCAAATTTGCTTTGCTCTCTGTATCATATATTTGTGTATATGTTTCATGCGCTGCTTGTAGGATTGCTTTCGTTCATACTCCTACCTCATAAGCTTAAAATTCCAGCCATGTATGAAACACAGCAGGTACCTCAGTTCACCTAAGTTCCTTCCTGCTGACTTGCTTTTTTGTATTATACTTCCCCGAAACAGAATTCAATGAGGGTATTGGTATGGCACTGATAAAAAAAACATTGTACAGCTGTTGATGTTCTTATTGGCAGCCAGTCATGGAGGTCATTCATTTCTCCACTGTGTGTAGGGAATGTCTTAAGGGCTTTTATGTGGCATGCGTACCCCATCGGCAGTGAAGACATACAGTGTATTAAATGGTTTAGTGTCAGTGTGGTGTTGCCGGTCACAGAGGTTACCATATTGAGGGTTGTTTAGGAGATCTGAACATCCTTGTTTTCTCTCTGAAAAAGATATGAGCAGTCAGAGTCAAGATAAAAACAATATTGTACTTGAAGTGCATGGGTGTTGACAGTTATGTATCACTGCAAGGTCATTTAGGAGACACATAGGCCTAAAACACATTCTACTATGGCACACATTGTGACCAAAAGCAGTATGTCATGTGCCCCAACATTTCCTGTATGACAATGTTACCTTATGATGTACCACATTTCCAGATATCCCACATGAGCTGTCTGCATAATGAGCTGCATCCTACAATCCGTTTCAGTCCATTCTTAGTGCAGCAAGATTAAGCAAAAATGGCAATGGACAACAAAAGATTTGGCAGAATCAGTGTATATCTGGATATCTTGGACATATTGCATATTTTTATTGTTCTTTTTTTCAACTATGGCATACTACTTATGAGTCAGTGCAACAGCAGTATGTAGTAGTCCTTTGCGAACACAGGCCAGGTCAGGTCAGGTATGAGGTCACGTACCACCAATTTGGCACTTTGCTGCCTCCATGTGGGATCACCACCTAGTGCGCTGGATCTGGAACAGACAAGATACAGTGAGCATGACTGACTGATAGGTAACAAGCCAAATACTACCAGAAGTGCATCTGCCACTTCTGGATTTAGCAGGTGACCCTTTGCATCCATGACCTCCACATTCTCACCACACAGCGATAGAGTTGGTAGTGTCATCTAAGGTTCTCCAGGAATGTCTGATTTTCATCTTGGCCCAGTACACATGCAGCCCTAACAGCTCCTCCTCCTCTTTTAATGTTTCACATACCTCTGTAAGGACGGCCACAATTTCCATCAAGATCATAGCATTGTTTGTGAAGTCAAGCTCAGTGATCTTTTCATCGTGGAATGAGGCCCCACATATCATCCCACTTGTCAGTCCCCCCATAATCCAGTCTATTCAAATACTGGAAAGTGTGGGGGCCAACACTCATCCCTACCTTACCTGAGACATAACCAGCATATGTAACCTTCACACTTAGCTGCACTCTCTAAACAGTATACAAGGACGACATCAGCCAAAGCCCGATGGAGCCTCAGAATCCTTCAGAAGACATCTCTACACACTGAGTTGAACTCCTTGCAAAACTTGAAGCAGCAGTTGAATAAACTCCCAGATGCACTCTGTGAGAACACAAAGTTCCACAGTTGTGAAAACAGACTATTCAGGGCGCTGTGGTCTAGCAGCAGTTGTCACATCCTGCTCAGGAGAAGACACATGAAGAGCTTGCTGGGGATAGACGAGGTTTAGCCCCTGTGTAATGTGTAGTTGGTACACTCATAAGCACCACCCTACCCTTCCAAATAGTCAAGCCCTTTTTTAAGTCACATGGGGTGACACCTGTCATCCAGAAAAGAATTGCGCATGCAGCCACAGGAGGATGGTAGTACACACCAGTATGAGTATTTTCACATGCCCTTTGAGATGTTGGTGAGTTGGAGCTTACAGGTAGGATGGCAACAACTCCTCTATCACCCTGATTTGCAGTAAATCTCCCAACTGGGGTGGTCTGCACTATACAACTTCTCAAAGTTGTGCAGTGCAGATAGTGTAATATATCAATGGTCACTTCACAGTGAACTTGTCTGACAGGATTGCACCATCTGCTGTCCAGACAGTGGCACGATGCTGAGTGGAGATGGTTGAGTGGAGCTTCTGAGTGCATTGTAGGCCCAATGAATGTACTCCCTCTCAGCCTACTCACTGACACCCCAGACCCCGCTACATCTTCTTGCAAAGCATGCTTCCACATACCACCGTAAAACCCTTACTGTCCAGTATTACCATCAAAACTCACTCTGTGGTGTTGATGGATGATGTAGATTGTTCTGTGAGATATATCCTTCTCAGTCTTTGTGACAGACCTTGCAATGCACTAGACTTGAGGCTGGACTTGAAGCTTTAACAGAGTAACTTTAGGTCTTCATTGGTACACAGCTCCCCCAAAGTTCCCTCAGGTTGGGTCTCATAACTCTGAGCTATGTCCTTGTGACTCAGTGCAGCCATCACCTGCATCCTGCGATCACCTAAAGCATTAATGCAACAAGTTGGTTGGCCTCTGCCAAAGCCACACCGATGGTGTGCCTTTCACTGGCTCTATCAGACCAGCAGTAGTTGTGACCACCCCACTCACATGGCCACTGCCAGATCACATCACCTTGGATAGGTCAGTGATAGAAAGGCCAAGCTGTGCAAGCTCCCCAGACATTGTAGGTAAAAGGAAATGTCTCCAGGCTTTCCTCAGAATCTAGTGGTGGAGGTCCCAAAGGCTTGACTCCACCACATTCATGCGGTGGAGCTATATCTGGGGCTGCATGAAAGATGCTCCCTTAGAAGTGACTACATCTTGGCTTTCTGGATTGTTGTGCCATGACTTTAAGGAAGTGGGGGTTAAAACCACTTCCTTTCACCTGACCAAGTCAAATGCATATCCCAAACGCGGTCACAGGTGTGAAAGGGAGATACAGTAGAAAATAATTGAGCTTGTCAACTATCACATCAATCAATAGTAGAATGTTTTTGGAATTAGTTTTGACAGAATGGATGTAAGCATTGGAGCCAACATTAATTTTAAAAATTTAATCAAAAAATTAATTCAATTGTAAAATTTATAATGCATTTCTAACATTTTGGATTAAATAAAAATCTAGATAAAAATATAAATAAATTTAAAAATTACATGCGTATGTAGATAAAATTACTATGGTACTAAAATATGCAGTATTTTCTCACAAATGATGACCTGCACTTGCATTTGCACACTAAAATGAACTGACAGTGGAAATGACTTTTCTCTAGGAAAAGATGGTTAAATCATCTAACCCTCCAAATTTCACCAAGAGACAAGTAGTCTGATATGATTTTGACTTATTACACATTAATAAAGTACATAAAAACAGGTTTCGTATCATTGTATCTCATTGCTGCTAGAATTCAAATGTGTTTTTGTCAGTTTTGTATTAAAAGAAAGATCAAGCTGTTCAGAAGCAAGTTCAGAAAGCTCAGTATAACCATTTACAGTTTGATGGACAACTTATGCATAAACATGATATATTTTATAGCATTTTTGTCTTTTAACCTTTAATAAAGGCCCTGCTGATGGGCTTTTACTTGGTAAGTGTGAGTCTAAATTGGCAAATGCTGTGAAACTGGATTCCTGCAGGGTGAAAGGGACTGAGAAATCCATCTGTGCTCACAATGCTCCTTGGTGATCATGTTCTTTTAGTTCCCTTGTATCATTGTTCTCACTCCTCTCTTTTTCTGTCTTTGTTTCCACCACTCTCCATCAATTAGCCATTAACGCTAGTTCTTATTAATTATTCAGCTACAAGCCCATACAAGGAATAAACCTCTGAATTGTCTGTCCAAATAGATTCTGTGCAAAAAGAATCTCAATTTTTGATGATATATATATAAAAAATTGAATGTCCTTTTATAGCATAAAGTTTAGGTGCTCTGAATAGGCCTAAGTTTATTGGAGTGAGGTGACTGCATCAGGGGAAGTCACAGAGGGACTAGGGGTCTGGCATGGAGCGTGGGAGTGGGGCAAGAGGTAGGGAGAAAGGAACCAGAATGAGGAGGCAATGAGTCAGAAACCATAGGCAGGCAGATAAACAGGCACACAAACCAGAGCAAGAACAGGAAACAGGTCAGGATAAAAACTGCAGGTTTATAATGAGGCAGACAAAAAAACTGGAGAGAAGGAGGAGATTTTATTCGTGACATTATTATGATCAATTCTTTATCATTTTCTTACTGAAAAATGGCCTATACAGGATTTCTACATAATAGCAGCTTGTCTTGTTTGTGAGTTCTAACACAGGGGCTCCCGTTTGATGCATTTACTTTGCAGTATATACGTAACCAGCACTGCTACAAGTGAGTGGAGGCATATGATTCTGAAGGTTACAAGCCCTGTTTAAGTCATAGTAGCACAAACAGCTGGACTGTGGGAAAACTGCAGGTGGCAGGGGGTGGCAATAAGTAGAGAGAAGCAGCAGGTAACGCAGATGAGTTGATAAGAAAGAGGAGCGGAGAGGAACCATAACCATTTATTCAGCTTAAATGCTTATTGTACACTATAGCACACTGAATTAAAGTAATGAATAACATTTTTTTCTCCATTTGTTAAGCATATGCATAAAGTATTTGGCCTCAAAATCTTCAATTGTTGTGGTAACTGTTGGCTACATTAGTAAGGTAAGTAGTGACAGGAGTGAAAGAGATGCACTGAAGGTCTCAAGAGTGAAAGAAAGAAAATCTGATCCAAATTGGCATTGTTTACTTTTGTGTTTCTGTGTGTCTTGTTGATCGTCAATCCAAAGGTATTCAGTTAAGTGTAATAGAAGAGGAAAGAAACCAGAAAATATTCACATACAGTTACAGATTAAAACTACACAAACTGATTATCTGTTATCAAAATAGTTGTAGATTAATTTAATAGTCAGCAACTAATTAATTAATTAGTTAATAGTTGCAACTTTGCTCAATAATTTATTTAACTAATGTTATAAAATGACCAGCTTCCAGCGCAAAACAGACTCCAACAAAAACTTCAGTATCTGTAAATCTTCCATAGTCCAGTTTTAAAAGGTATGGTTGTAAATCAGTGTAATTAGCTCGACCAAAGAGGTTAAGTTTTTGTTGGCATTAGCTTATCTGTTTGTTCGTTCACCGCATAATTCGAAAAGTTCTGAACGGATTTGGATAACATTTTCAGGATGGGTTAGAAATGGCAAAAGGACAAATTGATTAGTTTCTGGGAGTGATCTACAGTAGATCATTGTCTGGGACCAGAAGTTGTTTAAAAGATTCTTCACCATTGTAAGATAGGACCATATTCTACATTTATCCTCGTAGAACCACAAATAACATCCAGAGATTGTTGCCAGAAAACATGGTAACACCATAATAAATTCTGCCATACCACAATGTTTGATCCAGATATGGGTAATATTCTGGATGTAGTGATCTAGAATGCTTATACTTACAGGGGTTGAGAAAAAAATAGCTACTTTAAGGTAGCAAATACAGCTACAGACTGACTCAACTAAACTGACAGCAAATTGTAGTATGAAGTCTGCTGGTTCAGTAAAGACAACAGAGTTGACATATCTTCAACATTTACGGAGCTAGATCCAGAAGAAAACCACCATTATGGAAACATTATTTTTCGTGAATAACTATTGAAATAATAATGATATGTATGTGGTTCCAAATGACAATGGTAGGTTTTCATGGTCAAATAATCTAATAATGAGGGTCAAATAAATTTAAGCATATTACTTTTGGGTGAAGTAACATTATGGGGGAAATAAGCATAGGTTCAAATGCCATTGGTAGGTTTTCACTGTGAAGAGAAACTGAGCTGCCTTGGCGGAGGTCTGTGCTCTCTGAATGCTTTCTAGTTTATGTTGGAGTGTCTTTGCAAGCAAAGATAAGCTATTCCAGCACGCCCATCTCATCTTTCCAAAAACACTGACTGACCACTGGACGTGATGAGAGACCGGGGGCCATGACCCTCTCTGAGCTATTGAAGGAAGATGTGTCCTTATTAGTATTTGAAGCAGTCCTGACAATGTTTTTTGAAAAAAAAAAAAAAAGCAGCATCTTGAAGAGCAAAAGACACAGAAAAGTAAACAGGTAGCAGAATGTGAAAGGGGGTAATGAGTGCAAACATCAATGACGACAATGTCGCCAGTGCTGTCACTGAACCTCACCTCAAGTAATTAAGTTAGCTGCTGATGAGGCAATTGAACAGGTGTACACAGAGGTGCCCAAACTTGCCAGTCAGAATTGA
The DNA here is from genome assembly GCA_029823295.1 of Pseudamia nigra. Taxonomy (NCBI): domain Eukaryota; kingdom Metazoa; phylum Chordata; class Actinopteri; order Kurtiformes; family Apogonidae; genus Pseudamia; species Pseudamia nigra. The sequence goes on from JAQQAE010007333.1 coordinate 7,285, forward strand.
TGGAGCGAATGGAACCACTGTATCAGCTGCCCTAAAAAGAAGGCAGAGAGTGATAAGGAGCAGGAAATGCAGCTTTTCTAAAGCTGGCTTTATTTGTAAGCAAAAATAAACATTCGCTGTTGCCCAGTAATGTGGACACAGTGGTTTTCCTGTCACACAAACAAAGATGAACTGAGCCCTAGGAAGCTCATGTCAAATCTTGTCTTTCATTTTCTCTCTCTGACTTCATTTTTATGGACTGTGGACTGTACTTTATGTGCATACAGAAGCCAGTTTATTCTGCGAGTTTCTGCACTCAACAAAGCCAGCCCTTTTATTGTATATGTTGGTATCATAGATTGTATGTATTCTGAACAAAGTGACTGTGACGTCACCCATTGGTTTCTGAAGGACCGTTTTGAGGCCAATTGACTTGTCACTTCTTGGAAAACCTCTTGGAGCCAAAAACAGGATGTAACCATATTTGGACGAACGGCAGCGGGGCTTACAAAGCATTCATGCCAGGGGACTCATGGGAGAGCTAACATTAGCAGCTATCTTACTGATCCGGTAAAACTTCACCAGGCAGTGTCAAACAAAGTCATATCACAGTGTTGTTAGTGTAAACACTTACCCACAACTGCAGTCGAGTGTGTAACTATTAACATATTGAATCAATGGAAAATACAAAAGTCTGACTCAGTCCCACTTCGCTATCGTGAGCTGCTGCTACAGCGACATGTCAATCAAACCCCAGCCCGGCTGTCATTTGTCGGATTATTTGCTGTAATATCTTAATAATAAAGCTAAAAGTTGAAGATGGACCATCACGTTACTTATTAGAGGGTCCAAATAAAATGTTTGAGACCACGATGACCCATGAAAAAAATGTATTCGCTTAGGATTTTCAGATAGAAGTCCAATGTATCTCTATGGGAAAAAAGCTTCTTGGAGCCAGACGATCGCTTCCTTAGCGAACAAGTGGTGGGATTTCAATGTAAAGTTACTTCTGCATTGGCCTCACTGAACAGCCCCGGTCATTGCCCCTTGGTTGGTATTGACTGTATTTTATTTATTCATTTGTTTATGGGCCTACATACTGTATGAGCAAATTCATTTTTATGGGCTCAAGCTGTAATTTATTTGGTGTGACCACTGCAGATTTTGCAGCCACTTTTCACTTTTATCAAAGACAAGAGAAATGCTCCCATTTTCAATTTTTCTCACATCATCACTGTATTAGTGTATCATTCTCACTGCACAGCCCTAAAAATGGACTTGCGGACAGCCATAGTATGAACTGTATGCATGTGTGTAAGAGGTTTTTGGGGGTCCGGTCTATTTATAGCTCAGCCTCTGGGAGATGTCGGAGTGCGGCAGAGAGGGCAGGGGGGCATGGGAAGACCTCCATGCTGCTTTCTGTAAAGAATTTAACCACTCTGTGTGGCTGAGTGCATGTGTGTGTAAGCAAAGTGTCTATCATTGTTGCTGAAAATAATCACACACCAGTAAACACCAACCCAAGTAAAACAATATGATAGTCTTGCATTGACATGAATACATGGTTGCTCCAAGAGGAACTGTATAACAAGATCTGGAGTTTTCTTTTGGTGGCTGGTTGTTTACCTTCTGTTCCACTGTTGGCTCTTTGTTTTATTCAGAGGGAGAGAGAAACAATGAAACACAGAAAGGGGACCAGAACCACAAGAAACACAACAGAAACAAACTTTGGTGTTCTTGTTGACACATTTTGCCCGTTGTAGTTGAACTCTTGTTGGAACTGGTTTCCACCTCATTCTCAATTGTGAACTTCAAGAAAACGTGTTGGCAGGAAGTTTTAATGTCATGCTGTGAGAAGGTTGATGCCCTACTGTTCCCAAATGAGCAGCTCCATCTGTTACTAACCCCCGTCTGTATCAAACATACTTGATATTCCCAGTTGATTCTTTTTTTTTTGTTTTAGAAATTTAGTTAAAGAGGAAAAACAGTTTGTTTCACATGCCCACTGTTATATTAATTAATTTTATATTTCAGCTTTTCCCCATTATTCTGTACTCTGGAGATTATCTTTTGTCATTTTACTTAATAAAGTGAGAATATGTGGAGATAATGTGAGTGAATTGTTTCCTCCAGAATGAAAACATTCATATCAGGTACATCTTTAAGCTGAATAATACTAAAATAAAAGCAAATTAAAAAATAACACTCAGGATGTCTACAGGTTTATGAAAGACTTACATCCTGTGGTTAGATAAGCTACAATGTGCAAAACAAGTAATAAACAATGGTGGGTAGAGTACACAGAAACAGTACTCAAGCAAAAGTACTGCTACCTTAAAATTCCTATGAAGTAGAATTATTCATAAACAAAAGTATTTGAGTAAGAGTAAAAAATATCTCATAACTAGCTACTCAAATTGTAAGTAACTTCATAATGTTGAATTTATTACAACATAACATACTGCGTTCAAGCAGCTGTCTTGGTCATTTTAGTTTTTTCTTGATTATTCTTTATTTGATTTTAGTTTTTTTCACTGTTGTTCCTTTCTTCCCTTTTACTCAGTCTGTTGCCTATTGTGATCTTTGTTTTGGTGTTTATTTTGTTCTTTTTTTTTTACCTTACATTATTATTTTGATCATTTTGCTCAGTTTGTTGCTTATATTGTTCAGTTTTTGGTTCAGATTCTTAATTATATATTTTTTTAATTTTCTCAATTTTCTTTCTTCATTGTCATTGACTTATGGATTAAAGCCGAATTTTAATTACATTTAATTAAGGGCACAGTCAGGCACTTGTTCATTTTTATCAACTGCATGTCAGTGTGGAGTGTTTGGTAGCTGAAGTTAGCAATCCGGAAAAACCGTGCATGCGCATAAGAGATGCGCATCTCGCATATACGTAGCTGCTTTCTTACATGTGAATGAGCCATTAACTCCGCTCACGTGCATACTGTAGGACGTGAACTTGTGCAACTGGGTAGTTGTATTAGAGCATTAAATTCAAACACCACCTTTAAAAGTAACAGGTTATAAAATACTTTGACAAAGCAAAGCAAGAACATAGCCTGTAGTCGGGGAATCAGGCCCGATTATTATGAATGAAGTATAGTGGAGAGCGCAGTTTGTTCTTTCATTCGTTCATTTGTAGGTGTGGCTGTCCCATTCAACTCTTTGTCTCCAAAGTCCCTGGACCTAAACTAACCAAACCTGCACATGGGTACGTAGTCAGGTTAGGTGGTTACTATGACAAACACCACCTACTGTAATTTACACATTAATTAGGTAACAGCATTAATAATTGATAAAATTGATTTTGAACTGTACTACGAAAACTGCTATAGCTAGAGGCACCAAATTTTAACTTGGGATAAATTAGACTCCACTCATCAAATGACCTTGTCTTTGACCTACATACATTTCTAGCTATGTATTAAAGTTATAAATGTCATATACTCCTGACTATGTTGATTCCAAATATGCTGTGAACTTTAAGGGAAAAGGTCAGGGTCACTGTTAATTTGAAGGTCATTTATCCAAAGTGCATTATATACTTCATAATAATCAGGTCACTACATCAATTTCTGCACCAAAACTATTTTGACCTACACCATCAAAGTTACTACAGCTTTGTCATCAGTGGTTCCCAAAACCAAGCATTTCACAGCTGGTTGTTACTGTTTGCATCTTTAATTAATGAATATGCTCCACAATGTAAGGGTTGTATCTTTGACTTTGTTAAAATCAGTGCTGTCACATGAACTCATTATTGTAGCTCAGAATAAATAAAAACAAATCAAAGCAACAAAATGTGCCATGAATTAAAAACATTCAAAAGAGCTGTCAGATTGTCAGTAAAGGTTTGCTCAGTGTTTGAAGGGTGTGATCATGTCTGCTCTCATTACTGGAGGTCATGCTGGCAGATCGTGCATATACACAGCCGCAGCTCTCCCTCCTCCCTCTCCTCCATCCCTCCCTCCCTCCCTCCCTCTGTTCTTTCATTTGTTCTAGGGATAGAGTCCTAGTGTGAAGCTACTTGTTCTGTACTTTCCTGTTCCGTGCAGCTCTTAACACATTCAGAATGAGTTTGCTTATGGCAAATACACTGTCCATGCGACATGGAAAAGCTCGTTTCGCTCCGCTGTCTGCTGTTCCTACAAGCTCTTTAGGTTATATTTAGTCTTGGACAGTTCACTCTGCTTTCACAACTCTCATCAGCACCAAAAGGGAAATCTGGGGAACTGTACCTATCAATGCCACCGCATTTTCATTTCTCTGCTGTTTCGCTGTAAGTAAATCCTTTTAAAACAATGGCCTTTCTGTGAGCTTTTCTGAGTTTGCTTCTTTTGTGAGCACAAAGAGATTTGTTATACACAGTTACACTGCACTTGACACATAGTTAGGTGCTTATATTTGTAATCCTTTGGAACAGTGTCTCTGAGTATTTCTTGTTGTTGCTGTGGTAACAGTCAACTTCACCGTGTGTTTCGATGTGTCAAACTCACTTTGAAATACGCTCACTAATTCTCTACTTTAGATCAGGCAAAGGAAAGGAAATATTACATGGTAAAGTTGTTTCTATTTGAAGTTCAACAGCAACTTACGTTATGAGTTTTTGAAGTGGTGGTGGTTAAGTATCTGTACAACTGCAGCTAAGTAGCTCACAGTTAAAGGAAGACTATGCAGCATAATTATGCTTAATTGACAATAAGTTGTAAAAAAGTATAATGAGAAATGGTGTGTTTAAGTCCCTGCATTGTATTTAAATTTAGAAAAGCATTTACAGAGTGATAGGAGGGGCTGGGATTTGGTGACAGTTTTGTTTGTACTTGGACAGAGGCAGCAGATGGTAAAATGTGGAAAGTTTAAAAATGAGTGTCTCATCTCTGAAAATGGAAAGTAAAGGAGAAGGCAGATGTTAAAAAAGAGACAGACAGGATGATGGGAATATCTGGAGTAACAAGACCAGTGCCAAAACCTGTGACAGCATGAATGGCTAGAAAGTCTACTGCAGTGCACAGAGTTGAGGGGAAGTTTATTGGCTGATCATGATGAGCTGGGCAAACTGAATGCTTTGGGTTGTTTAAAATAGCTATACTACTTATGGCTTGTTTGAATTCACTGTGTCAGAGATTTAACTTTTTCACTATCTGTACCACAATAATTGAACTGGCCTCAAATCATCATAGATGTAGGCAAGGTTTCTTCACAAGGTTTATTCAATCTGTGTCTGTGCAATATTCATCATGTGGGATGTCATGTGGCTACATGTTGTTTAAAGATTTAGTGATCTGATGGCATACTGATATTTATACAATAATCCAGAGATATACTGCAGAAGACAGTTTTAATGCATAGGTAAATAAATCAGGTAAATAACTATACCTGTTGCAGAGTTTTTAATTTCTTGTTTATCCAGCTATTAGGAAGCTCTAATTTCTGTATTGTTACGGTGAATGGCATCTGAATTAATTTTTATTTATTTTCTACCAGTAGCTGTGCTGTTTTAGGATTCTCACCTTTTCATCCGGTGTACCATGGCGAGTTATTAATTAAGGACAGACAGAATTACACAGTAGAAGAACTCAGCATGCTCAAAGACGAGGGTGAAGTGGACTGGGTGGATGAACAGGGTCAGGGTTGGAAAGAAGAAGCACGAGCTTCTGGTGGGGTAGCAACCATACACTGATTACCTCCTGTGAAGAGTGCATTTACATTTGTGTGGACTTCCATATGGAGAGGAGTTTAAGAGTAACTACTGTATATACGTTTTTTAGCGTATGCATGTTTTATCCACATGGAGCCAGTGTTTTGGAAGCCCGAACACATTAATTTTTGAAACCGGGTCCCAGAGTTAACAAACCTCAAAACGCCACCCTTTTGTCTCTGTGTTTCCAACACATACATATCTTTTTCTGAAACAATGACACTAGCTCCACCTCTCCCTTAATGCACTAACCCCGCCATCAACAGCAACAGTGGCACATTATTACAGTGTTGTGTTTGTGCTGCAGAAGCTACTGAGCTTGTTCTGACTTTTACAGCAAAACCTTCTGCTCCTCTACTACCACCATGTGCAACAAGTGGACAAGGAGAACAGCACATGCCACACATTCTTAATTCTTTGTTTTCATCACACGAGTTTGATACCGATGCTCTTCTTCATGGTTGTTGTCTGTTTTTGGTGTTTTTCTTTGGCAGTGTTACAGCACCATTTACAGGCCTGGCATATATACTACAGCGTTTTCAGTGGATTCGTGTGGACACATGCATTTCTTGAGACAATGCTGTGTTTATGGAAAACTTTTTTAAAACAAAAAAGAAATAGCTCATTTTCATCTCCCTGTGGGCAAGGCCTTAACCTCCATAAAGGCATACACTGTGCAATTTCAGACCCCATTCAGACCAGATCTGCAGCCTTGTACACCCCCCAGCATTCGCATTGCAGCCAGAGATCGTGCCTCATACCTCCCACTTTTTTATGACTGACCCAAGTGGGCGGAGGTGCAAATCGTGTCTCTGATGGGTTTCAAACATATTTGATTTACAGCCGATCACTGTGTGTTTTCTCAGTTTTCCTCTTCACTGTGCTTGTGCAGCAACAGAGCAGTGGCAATAAACAGTGAGTGAAATCAAGCAATAGGTGGAAAAACACAGTATTTATGTCCAGAATTGATTGAAAAAGACGGTCTGACCACTATGTGGCATCTGAACGCACAGTGTGCACTGGATTCACTTAGGTTTGCAGCTGAAGCAGTTGTGCAGTGTACTATACCTTCATATTCACACATTTCTAAAATTGTACAGTTTACGGCAGCCATAAGAAGACTTCCTGCAATTCTTTACTGCAGGATAAAAAGCCTGTCTTTTCCCTTAGGCCTAGTCTTTTTCTATACTTTCCCCATATGTAGGAAATCCACTCATTTTACAAAATGAAAGGTGATCATTTTTGCACTTCTCTCTCAATATCAGGCCATAAAAGTATGTGAGGAATGTCCTCTATTTATTGAAGTTGCAATAAAATAGACTAGAGGATTTTATGTGTGATGACTGGACAGCATTAAGTATTACCTTCATATACTTCTGAATGATGGAGAGAAATAAGATTGATAGAGGCTTATCTATTATTGACTCTGGGTACAGTAATTTTACCAAAAATTAATAGATGGTGAACCGTTTTTCCAGATCTTTCATTCATGATTCATGATTAGTTGCCAAAAACTTCCCTGTATCCTTTGCAGATGACAAAAGTATGGAGAACCCTAAATGTAAATAAACGTATCATATGCAATATGGGCAACACGGTCAGTTATGGTGTGTATGTAACGTGGGGTGTGCAAACCAGCTTTTATAAGGGGAGTCAGTTTGTACCATGTACGTATATGACTTGGTGCCAAAATATGAGACCATGTTTTTAAAATTAAATCACAGTTATGCTTCACATAAATGTACCAAAGTGTAGGCTTTGCACTCTGTAATGCCAAGCAGTGTACAGGAAATAATGGAAAAACACAGCTTGCTGTTTTTTTACACAAGTTTGAAGGAGTGAACGGAAAAATCCTGTTCGGTCAGTGGAAATAGCCCCTGAGAGGAAATAACTTGACCATGCTAATGCTGTGTCCAGAGATGAGTGTACCACGACCATTAAAGTGCCAGGAGAGAGATACAATCAATGAACCCACGCACTCAGTGCACCAGAGAACGGTGCAGGACAGAACATAAGGGGTGCTACCTTAATCCCTACACAGAATTCCTACAGAAATGCAGAAACAAAGATATTCCTCTTTGTGGAGCTTTGTCCATGAATGGAGATGAGAGATTGGCTGCAAACGCTCTAACCAGAAGAGGCGTCATGTAATGACTTCAGCGACAAAAGATCGCATGGTAAAAAGAAAACACACAGTTTGCTCTTTTTCAGTTTTCACAAATAACTTGCATGTACTTTAAGGAGCCTTCTGTGACAGCAACATTTATAAACAAAAATCTTATAGCTAAAGGCATGCTCAGGAGTCACGTTTCTTGTGAATGGACCCACTATAAAGACACCTCTTACTGTATGTCATAGTCACACAAAAAGCTGTGAATGAATGAAAAGCCAGGTTTAGCTTCATTCAGTATGCTGCATATCGTCTGCACTGTACATACTTGTAGTGCCTAAGATAAATATAGCCTTGGTCTTAAAGGCAGGCTGGGGTACATTCATTTTAAGAATTGGCATTATGAGGGAGCTGCTCATTGAGGTATGAAATTATGTTCTGGTTTTATGAGGTCAAGAAAGACGTGTCACGCAATGGGACACTTATGGTGTTAAATAATTTAGATTTCTGATAGCTCCTTTTTCTTCATACTGGATTTGAGAGATTTAATTTGTTCTTTTGAATCCAATTAATCAGGCCAACACAAATGAGAAAAAATAAAAAGTGCACTGCTGATCCTCTCAGATTTTAGCGGAATTCATGTTGTACTATGCATATTGTGCCATATGTGCTGAACAGCTAAATGGGATCTGTAATTCAGTGTGATTGCATACAAATAATATCACTTACACCTTCAGGAGCTGAAATAGGAGGTAAAATACATACAGTATCTCACAAAAGTGAGTACACCCTTCACATTTCTGCAGATATTTAATTATATCTTTTCATAGGACAACACTGAAGAAATGACACTTTGACACAATGAAAAGT
>JAQQAE010007334.1:0-15947 GCA_029823295.1 Pseudamia nigra
CCCCGGTAGAGAGAAACATCGCCGTCAGAAAACTGACAACTGCTCTGGGGATCGCAGAAACACATGTTCTCAGCTGCAGGACTGGGGGAAATCCAATCAGATCCCAGCGAGCCTACAGTGGCTCAATTTGCAAAGCCAACAGGCTTTTTACCAGTATTGTTGTAATGGTATTAACAGGTTGGATCCCATCCAAGGAGCACTATGGCAGTACATGCTGATGTTATTGACTACTTATCCATAAAAATGCATCCCTTCTCACTACATTATACTCACGCGTGGCACAAATCGACTAATCTGAGCAGATTAAAGTCACTTAGAGGAGATTGGAGTTCGCCCATGGTTTTATTAAAATGCACAAATCTAATCAGCGGCAATGTGTAAATTGGCTGGCTAAAAGGCAAAGATGTTGTATTGTGCGAGGGTTGTAAAAATTATGTTTTTTTTTTCTTGGCTATCAATCAAAAGTGTTCATAAATATCAATTGAATAAAAAACAGTGATATATCTGAGTCTTTAAAATTAATACCCTTTTTAATTTAAAAAGGAATTTGTGCGACTGTTAGTCAGTAAACAGTGGTGATCCACAGATACAGACCTGTCTCACATGTGTGTCTCATGCACTCGATCCCTTGAGTTTCAACCGTGTTCATTTTTTTTTTCCTCCCAAAGTAATTATCTTGTGGAAATGATTTACCCTTGAATGGTTGTCAGATCAATTTCTCATTGGAGGTCTGTTTAAACCTGCAGTGGCACCCCCGGCCTGTCAGATCCCCACGAGTGGGCACATCAGGTCCCGCATAAGTGGTTTCAGAATGTAACACATTACAGTGAGCTTTAAAACAAAGCAGAGGAGCCTGTTGGTTCGAAGAGGCAATTTACAAATACCTTGAAATGGTGTCATCGAAACTCGTGGTAAAGGAAGAAGACAGTGAACTAAGTGTTTTATTCGTCACCTCTGCAGTAACGCCACATACAGGATCGAAAGAATGTTTTTCAGCTCTACATTCCAAACAGAGGCATACAAAATAAATGACAAATCTGCAGCACACAGAATCAGAAAAATGGTTAGGAATTAGAAAAAAGCACCTCAGGACAAAATGTCTCATGTTGCACAGTTTAAATTTAAGACAAAAACATCCTTTTTTAAAATTTCAGTTGGATCTACTTGGATTTTCTTTACACAAACTCCACTTTTTTGCATAAAAAAAGGAGTTTTTATGCATAAAGGTTGCATGCATAACCCTTAGCTGCCTCCCACTTTGCAGCATATAGTGAGCACTACTTTCCATCTTGGCAGCAAATGTTGGCATTGGAAATGAGTTTGCTTTAAATTTTTCCAGCATGAATTTAATAATGAGATGCATATTTCCATGGTATTTGATTAACCCACTTTACTGCTTAATGCATCGCTGAGGAACTAGTTGGACTTTAGAACTGCCAGCGTGTTTGGAAGGTGCCAATCACTCTTAAATGAGTATTTTTTTGCCTTAAATGATGAAACAGTTAAATGATGTTGCCTCTTTTCAAGGCAAGTTTCTTTCTGCAGGGTTTGAAAGTGATTACTTCTTGTTCAGTGTTAAATAATTTGCATCCAAATCATTTCCAACTAATGAAGTTGCTCCTTTTGGGAATCTATTCATGTTCCTCTCTTATCAAGTATCTCTGCATAAGGTGGCTACTGGGGCAAATACTATCATATTCATATTGCTTCTTCTAAAGTAGGTTGGATAAAATAATCAAAACAAGAAAACAACACAGTTGCCTGAATAATTGCTTAGCAAATGTATTAGAACACCACCTAATGTAAGGTTTATGCCACAGCTGCCCTAAATTTACATAAAACATATTTCTGTAATGGTTAAGCCACCGGTTTGATCGAAATAATATGTTTAATGCAAGAAAAAACAATAGTTATTGTTATTATCCCATGATTTTTTTCAATTTACCATTTTACAAAATAAGCAGAATGCTGAAGATACCAACTCACTATTACTTTACTCGCCTTCCTGAACAGAAAAATGTGTTTGTTTTTTTGGTCAAATAACATGCCTGATAAATGTCTGACTTCTCACAGAAATCCAATGTGTCAGCTCAAACTCGGATATAAAAACATGAATTCAGACTAAAATTCCTCGCTCCTGTTCAAAATGGTAAAATGTCAAGGACTCACTGAGAAAGAAAGATTCTCCATTATAACATTTCATGAAGTATGATGGTCTTTGAGAAAAATAGGACAGGTGGCTTAATAAACTGAAGCACTGTAGAGTATGTTATATACTGTAGATATTATATTTATATGTACTTTAAACACCCGACTACCACGATGTCGTCTGCTGGAATAAACCTGCCACTGAGCAGCCATTTAAGTCTACATTCTTTACCTTCTACTACTGTATGTGTAGCCTTTTTGAAAATTTCCCAAACAATGAAGACCAACGATTGGTTCTATACCACACCAATGAAAAAAAAAAAAAATGTTCTGACAAAGATCTATATCATGCTATTAATCAGGTCTGCCTGTTTTGCAATGGCACAGTTACCATGTCCAGTGGTGGTTAACAGGAACAAAGTGTTAGAAGGAGGTGGCTGGGGTGGCTCTGCTGGCACCACAGAACCCAGGACTTCCACATACCTGCTTCCTATGTTTCATGATTTGTGGAATTTCTTTCTACTTGTGCATCGTCCTGACCCTTTTTACCCCTCACCCTAACGGGACTGAACTATGTGCAAACCAACTGATGATAAATTATCTCCTAACCTTTTCTATGAGGCAAATAACTACTGATAAAGGTCATTCAGTGAACTAAACGTGAAACGTGAAGTAGCACTATGTGACAACATAGAGTAAGAACAGTCTGACGAGTCAGATTCTGCTGAATAAATCCAGGATTTTGTGCGTCTGCCATTCACTTTGAGTGGCTCCTGCCTATCCCGGAAAAGCAAAAGACAGGTAGAGCAATAAAATGCAGAAATTAAATGTTGGTAGCTTTTATACATGTGAGGCTTGAAGAACTGTCAATCTTTTTTTTTTCCTTACCGGGTTGGGAAAACCATCAGACTGTTGTTGGTTTGTACAACTATATTGTATATGTATCTGTATCTATTTTGATAATGTAGTTGACTGATACACATAATATGATATCCCTGGGGATGAACACACGGCGGCTGCTCTTTCCCCTTTAAGCCAGCATGTGAACATGCAGCCATACACATGAGCATTTCAGCTGCTTCATTTGACAATTTCACTCCTGTGGTGTAAAAGTAATTGGTCATATTAGGCATAAACGTGTCTGCAGGCACGGAGCTGCATTAGGCCAACCTAGAACAACTCAAGGTCTTTTTCCCTTTGAAAGCAAAACAAGAGTTATTTTGACTGAACAATACATTTTCAAACCTCTTTTGATATAAATAACATTCATAATTACAAGACTATGTTGGATATATGTGCTAGTACCCATGTGGCATATATCTTTTTATTACAAACAGAATGATACAGTATACTATAGTATTGAGACACTACAGTGAGACTCCTTGCCCTCTCACAGATTTCCTGGCAGCCTCCCAAGGGCAGGCGGCAGAAAGCAATTGCTATTAGTGCGCATATATAGTCGTCGCAGATAAATATAGGCTGCTTTTAGCAGATGAGCAACAGCGCCATCAATTAAGATTAGGCCAAGTGCTATCACTGTGTCATAAAGAACAACAAGACGGCATTCTTTCAATGTCAAAGGTAAGATGAACATGTACAAGCTGTTGGAGAGAATCAAAGGGAGCCCAATAGCTCATATACATAATGCTGCACAGTGACAAATAGCTATTGATGTTTCTTCATCAGCGAGAGTGACATGGCTCAAACAGCTTGGAAGGCATCCCGATCGAGCAATGAAATGAAATTATGCTGAAATTTGGCGAGGATGAATCTAATTAATTCATTTCAGGCATCAGTGTTATTTTCTCCTGGTGTGATGGGTGGGAGGTTGACAACTTGGACCCCTTCATGCATCTGTGGAACATTTTCTAGCCTCAGTTGAAGTCTGCCCCCATCCCACATTTGACTCAAAATAACACTTGGAAAACACAGACAAGGACAGAAATAGAACAGCCGGTTCTTTATGAATATGAGAAATGGCAGGGATGGTTGTCCAATCACAGACCTCAGGCCCCTTCTGACTGTGTCGACCCTGTTGTCCAATGTTCTTGTCTCATTCCCATGTAGTGTCCTCTTTTCTCTGGCCTGGTTGTAGCTCAGAGTGTGGCAGCCATCTCCATGCCAGGCCGCGGGGACGTGGACAATGTGTGTGCCCTGTGACTCTCCGGTGGATTCCAAGCAAAGGCCATCACTCTCCCTAATTAGCTGGTCTCTTCTGGGCTGTGACTAAAATCACCTCTGTGGCTCCTTCCTCCATCGGATCACACCTAATTTTAATTAGACCCCTCGGAATATTAGCTGGGGTCTTTGTTCCGCTTCCTCTTGTTAAAGAGTCAGACAAATGAGTCTTTAAAATCCTTTATACGTTTCCTCTACGTTTCTCCAGCTCTCTGTCTTTCACTATTGTCCTCATCATTTTTCGTGCATGCTCGTTTAGTGTGATGTAGTGTATATAATCAGCCCGTAGCCTAGCAACAGCCATGTGAGCCATGATTGCCCATTTTGTCCCAATCTCCAGCCAAAGTTATGTAAATTCTGAGAGGGTTACACTGACAGTTTGACATATATCAAAAAAGGAACATAGTACTAAAAATTAAGTTATGAAATCAGTAATATAAAAAAACTAAAAAAGCATATCAATCACAAAAATATCAGTTGTGTTTTTTTATTGATTTTTGGAACATAAAAGAACCATAAATGCAAATTTTCCAATAGTAGTGCATATAGTAACTAATTTGACAACTTCATTTTTGTTTTCTTTAAACACAGACATGAAAACACTTTTGTCTGAACCAATGAACCAGAAACAATCTATGGAAAGAATGACAAGCCAAACGCAGTGTGGCCAATGATCCCTGTATCATTTCCTCATTTCTTTTACAGAACTCCACTTTTGAATACAGCCATGATTTTGCATTGTTGTCTTTTCCCTTTTGTCAAAATGTACCTTAATTTTAAAGGACATAAAGTACTGTGGAAGCTCTTATTAGATGCACATTGTGTACAGACTTACTTGAATTGTTGGGGCTCATTACTGACCATGGACACATAAAATAAAAAAAACATTATAAAATAATAACACTGATGCCTCATGCCTGAAATGAATTACGTAAATTAACTTTTGCCAAATTTTCAACATAAACTACAATTATGTGTGTATTAATGTGAGGATATCTGCAAAGATGCAGTGGGATTTTTCGTTTATTCACACATCAGACTTGGACGCATCTTGTCTTTCAGTGGTTTTTCTTTAGTTTTTATTATTTTCAGTATTGTACATTGATACCAAAGACATCCAAACTACAGCGGAATATGCATGGCGTTATGTAATAACCAAGAAAAAATGTGTTAAGCAACTCAATGCAGCAGCTTTGCACTCATTGCCTTCTCTTCTGTCCCAGGAAAGAAGGACCAAGCGCTACCTCTGCTGCCGAGGATACGTTTATAGTTCATGAGAATCAGCAGCCTCAGAAACTAAGGATGGTCCTCATGCTAGTTTCATTGAAATGTTTGATGGTTTTAGCAAATTCTTGATATTTTTCATATAGACTGACATTTGTAACAGTAATGATTTCCATAATGTGCCCTAATATCGTACTGTAGTTGTAGTAGCACTCATAGGGCTATTTATCTCGTGCTTCCTCCGCACAAGACAACTGAAGCTCTGAAAACCGCTGAAAGTGAGAAAAAGCACAGATTAACTCACCAGTGATTTGAAAACCACTGCCATGAGTGCGTGAAGTGAAAACCTTTGACCTGCAGCCAAAGGTTTTCACCAAATTAATCACTGTGCAAAATCTCTGTGATTTTATTTCCACTGTAATTGATTTATAATGCTATGCTGTAAACCCTTATTTATTTTTATTTTATTTTTATTTATTTGACAGTGTTTATTTCTCATTTCTGTTGACTTATTATTATTATTATTCCTTTTTTTATATATTCTAGGTTTTATCGTGTATCCTGCTGCCCTTTGTGCTGTAACACTGTAAATTTCCCGCTGTGGGACTAATAGAAACTCATCTTATCTCCTCTTATCTTACCTTATGAGGCTGTGTTCTGCGTGTGATACAATAAAAGATACAGCATGTTGCTTGTGGTATTTTTTATGTTTACATCAGAGAAATGTTGAATATATCCAGATCTCTACGTCCACGTGGGTTTTTGTCCGTGCATGTACTCTCACTGCATTGCTGTGGTGTTCGATGTTGATCTCCATGGGAATCAGAGTATGTTCTCATGTTAAAATTTTTAATTATTGATACATAGCATGCAGTAGTATTACATCTATGTACTGTAGCTTTTTTTAACACTCACCATGCCCTCTGTTGTTGCCATAATTTTACTGGATTTATTTTTGAAAAGTGAATGACGAAGTGAACATGAAACCAGTGAATACATTGATTCAAAATCTTTTCTTTTGTTTCTCTGTATTTTCACTTAAAACTATGGAGTTTAACATATAACATACAGTGTATTAGAAAAACTGTCATCTATTACCTTCAGTTAATGCACTGGCTTCAGTTAATGGATAACTGTCATACCTTTCATATTATTTTAATTTTTGGCTACAAGCACTTCAGTTATAGGAAGAAAATTAATGAAAACTGGTACATTTCCACAACAGAATCTGCACCTTTTGTTAAAAACATTGCAATTTAAATTTCCATCATACAGTCTGCAGCCTGTGAAGAGGAGACTGGAAGAGGAGAGATAATCAAAGCATAATTAAGAAATGATGGTCATGGAGAGAACACAGGGTCACGGTGTTGTGCTCGGTTCAAATCAGAAAAACACAGTCTTGTTTTCTCAGGCGGACGGAAAAAAGGAAAAAAAATCACCGTCCATTGTATCTTCCATTGAGATTTGTCGAACAAAAGAAAGCTTTTGTGGTTTCTTGACACATAAAACTGACCTGAAGGATTTCACAGAACGAGTTCCTGACCCTTTTTAGCTTGTGACCCTCTATAATAAAGCACAGCCAGCACATGTTGTGGCTTTGTGGAAATAATTACAGGGTACTTTGACTCAATATGATTTTATTACTTTATGCATTATGTCAGGTTTGTCAGGCTATGACGAGGTGATACAGTTCTGAAAATCTAATCCTGCAAGTCAGTTGGTACCCTTCAGTTTTATATTGTGTTGTAGAATAGAATAGAATAAAATGTATCCCTTTCAGGGAAATTCAATTTACCAGCTCATAGTAAGAAAGATCATATCATCAAGATCCCATTGATTCTTCAGTCTGCCATCAGCTGTGGTGTTGAACAGGCTGGTAGTGGGGGGGGGGGTGAACGACCTCCTGTAACGTTCAGTCCTGCAGCGTAGTGATGTTAAGCGGCCACTGTTGTGACAAAACCAGATGAAGAAGATGGTCATGGTTGGTCATGTTGTTCCTGTCCACCACAGCTCTGAGTGAGTCCAACCTCCCTCCAACCACTGATTCAACCTTTTTATATCTCTGTCAGATGCTGCCTCCCCAGCAGGCTGCAGCATAACAGAGTGCCCTTACAACGAGTGATTGGTAAAACATATGCAGCATCGTCAAAGAACCTCAGCCTCCATTGGAAAAGTGGTAGGTAAACAGGTATGGAAAGCATTTTTGGACACGAGAACATACTTACCAGTCAAAAACTCTCCATCAAGACCAGGAGCAGGGTTCGAAGCGGCATCGTGTTAATCCTCACATGTGGCTGCGAAGCAGCGGAAGCTAAAATCAGTGTAGCTGAGATGTCGTTCCTACTCCAGATGATGACGATACCATATACGTGCCACATTACAAATGTAGAAGTACGGTACTAGGTAGAGATGGACAAAAACAGTGTCTCCTTATGAATATCTGCAGGAGACAGGCAAGATTCTTTAGGCATGTAATGAGAAGATGTGATTTGGAGAACTTTGGTACCACGAGCAAGCCAGAAGGAAAGAGAAGCAGAGGATGAGAGAGAAAAACATCAGCAGGAGCCATTCTGTCTGTAATGGTGATTGGAATTCCAGGTCTTTTTAAGAGAGCCTTGTTTTGGCTCAGCTCACTAAAAAGAGCCGACTCTTTCAGCTCCCAAGAGGCTCCTCACATTTCTTGTTGCTTAAATGTATTTCATTACTAAAAATAATATAAAATTATGTGTAAAATGAATTACTATGTAAAAAAACATACATTATATCAAATGTTTATTATTTATATGGCTTTGTTTTAGGGCTGTCAAACGATAAAATTTTTTAATCTGATTAATCACAGGGTCACTGTGGATAAATTTCAATTAATCATGATTAATTTAGATTAATAACAAATGGTTATTAATCACAGGGTCACTGGATTAATTTCAATTAATCACAATTAATACGCATTCATTTTTCACTTTGTGGGAGAAAAACACTCATGATAGAAGGTGATATAGACACTCAACTAAAACTATTTATTTTACATTAAGATGTAATTTTTTTTTTCTAATTTAAACTTGTGTAACTAAAGTAAATTCCAGCTGCTTTGTAGAACTTAACAGAACCTCTGTAATGTTCTGATGATCATGTTTTTGCTTTTTTACACTTGGTTCATTGTTTTCATCAGTAACTAATGCCATTTGTTTCAAAATGTGTAAAGACTTTTACATTTAAATTGACTTTGAAGCAGTAAATACTAAAGAAGTTGTCAGTGATGTGGGTCAAAACGGTAAGACTTCATCACTTTTTCCTTGATGTATGAGTTATTGTGCATTAATCACTCTGGATGAGTCCCTATTCCATCATATAGACACAATCATACCTGTGGGCAATTTACACCAATTAACCTAAACCCTAGTGCATGTTTTTGGCTGTGGGAGGAAGCCGGCGTACCCGGCCAGAACCCACACAGACACGGGGAGAAAGCTGGCGATGGATTCAAACCCAGAATCTTCTTGCTGGTGCTACTACTACACCACCATGTTGCCTACCAGTAAGATAAATAGCCCATTTAAAATGGTTTGAGGCAAAATTGGAAACTATTCTGAGGTCAGGTGAAAGCCTCAGACCATTTTAAATGAGCTTTGTCTCAGAGAAGTTAGAAGCATCGTGTTCACATGTCGCTTCTTCCCAAGTAGTGATTTCTACTAGAGTCATGCCTGTTTTTAATGCAGTGCTGCCTGAAGGCCTGAAAATCACCAAAATCCCATTTTGATCTTAGGCCTTCCTTCTGACTCTCTGAATCTTTTGATGATATTATACACTGTTGATGGTGGAATCGAGAAAATCTTCACAATGTTATGCTGAGGAACATTTTTCTGAAATTCTTACCACAATTTTTAGATGCAGTTTCCTGCAGATTGGTGAACCTCTGTCCATCTTCACATCTGAGAGGATCTGTCTCTATAAAATGCTTCTTTTATACCCAGTCATATAATTGATCTGTGGCCAATTAACCTAATTAGTTGTCAAATGCTCCTCTAGTTGTTTCTGCCAATTACCTTCCCAGCCTTTCACCGCCCTGTTCCCACTTTTTGAGATGTCTTGCGGTCATCAAATTCAAAGGAAATAATATATTTAATGAAATGGTAAAATTAGTCAGTTTCACCATCTGATATGTGGAATAAAATATGGGTTTGTGCAAATCATTGGATTCTGTTTTTATTCATATTTTATTTACATCCCAACTTTTTTGGAATCGAGGTTGTAGTATTTTTCTTGCAATACTTCTTTCCAATCAACAAATTCCTTATTTCCATGTCTACTTCCACTTGAGTCATTATAATTATAAAGTAACCATAATTTAGTATTGTCATTATAATTATTAGAATTATTGAGTATTGTCTGTAAGCCTCGAGTTCAATTTTACAAACATGTTACGCTTTCAAAGATCTACAGGGCTGCACTAAACATACATGAATGTATTAACTACCAGAATAACACAGTAGTGGACATATTCAAGCAGCATCTCAGGGGTGAATCAAGAAGAAGTAACAATAATAGCACTAAAAGTTGTAAAAGGCCAGAACGTGGTCTGCACTAACTCAGGAACACAAGCCGCCTGAAGCATGTAGTACGGTTCTTCATGGGGATGCGGTTCACAATGGGCATGTTAAATCCCCACCAGCTGCCAATCTTCTTTTTTTTTTTTCACCTGTAGCTAAAACAACACTAACAGTCAAAACACATTAGTATCTCCCGGTGGCGAGTCATCACAGTTCAAGTTCATAATCTTTCTCACTTGTAATATTAACATCTGCAACCATTTAGCCCAAGTGCATTTCCAGGCTTGGTGTTTGTCTCTGTGCTTGTATGGGACCGCATGCACAACACACACATATTTACTGTTTGTCTGTGTGGGTGCGTGAGGGTGCACTCATGGGTGGTTGAGTAATAGATGCTGGTGCTCTGCCAGTGCCACACGCCCTTGTTCATGAATTATAAAACCAAGAGCAATTATGGCTTTTACACAAATTAACCAAAGCATGCTGGATGCAAACTGTAATTGGGTCAGTGGTTATTTCCTGCAACACACCTGGGTTTGGTGTAAACGCTGGGTATCAATTATGAATGGCTCCTGTCCTATGCAGGGTGTGTAGCAGACCATGGCTTAGTGCTGCATACACAAGCACATTAGCATACACATCATGACTGTAATAATCTCCACGATGATGCCTATAGTGTCTTTGACTCTTATTGTCAAATTCAGGATGTATGTAGCATATACTGTATACACTGTTATTTTACTGTGCCAATCCCAACTCACTGATATTATTTATCGTCAAGCCGGTGTCTGTGCAGCGTATCATGTCTACCCTCACTAGTGGAGACTAATTTGATGTAATGATGCTGTGTTCTTTATGCCTCATATTCAGCAGAAACAGAAGAAAGAAACACTGGAGCCAGGTTTTTGGATGCAGCCACGGTTGGTCAGACTCCATTATCTTTAAATCATAATGGTTTGAAAATGATTTGACCAAATGCTGCAGTCTTTGACCCAACTATTCTTGGATGAAGATGCTTGAAGGTCAGTGTGACATCACGTCTTTCTGTTATGTTGAAGGCAAAATCATACAAAAAAGAATCCCAAGAATCCAAAATTGTCAAGATGGGAGAATGTTACATATTCTAAAGGGCATTGGGTACATTGAAGCAGAAAAGTGAAATGCATGTCAATGCTGTGATTAAATGCATTGTTTACATTTTGGAAGCAAATTTCAAGGTCACTCATTAAATGAACTAAAAGTCATTTAATGAGTGACAATAGTGACTATTCGGTCACTATTGTTTGATAGTGACTAAAATAACTGTTTATGGTGCACAGATGGTGAAAACATCTAATTCAACATTTTACATTCCTCGTTACTTGGATTAAATACCTTCATTTCCTTTAAAGAGACAAATATAGATGTGTTGTCATAGGATTGCTGTCTGTACTGGACTATGATATACATGCATATTTTCAAAACTAAACATGCTTCAGATTATCATTGTTTGCGGAACAGGATAGTCAGCCTTTCCATGGGCATATTCTTGTTGATAAAACTACCTGTATCATAAAATCAGGCAGTCACACTCTTTGATCCGAGGGTTTGAGCTCGTTTTCACACCTAATAGTCTGGTACGATTGGGGACTTGGTTCGACTGGGGTCGTAGCATTCAGCTGGCCTGAGTTTTCTGTCACACACACCGAACCTGGTGAGTAGCGTATTCACCTGCCTGTCGTTCGGGCACCAAGAATGTCAAATAGTTCTTCATACCAAGGAAACATGTCCTTTTTTTCTCCGGAACTGTCACTTCTTCTCAGTATTTGTATATATTGTTGGCTCTACTGTACGGGTCAATGCCAGAGCCTCTGTTTACGCACCAGTTAGTTTGAAAACATCAGTGTTCTAGTGATAGTTTACCAGTAGTTGTGATAAATGTTTGTCTGGGAGCTTTTACCTCATCCTAACACCACGTCTGACAGTGAGCCTTTTCTACTGGCTATCATGCTGCACGTCCGTTTGTTTGGCTTGTGTTCACTCACAATGGTCAGTGTTGTCGTCCACTTCCTGCATTTGGTTCAGTTGAAGTGGACCGTGAGCTATATTTTTAGATGGATCCGCGTTTGCTTATTTCATCTGCATCACATCTCTCCGAACAAACCAGGCTTTCAGAGCAAACAAACTCGAGTTCGATTAAGCAGGGCTGGTGTGAACGGACCCTAACTGTTCCAAAGGTCTATATTGTGTAAACGGGGCATTTAGGTTTGCTGCTGCGCCTGGTCGGAATGATTGACAACTTGAACTGAAACTTAAGGAGCTTGTCTCGTTAAATAATTTTAAATGACATGTAGGCAGTAACATTTGGCTGTAGATGCTTTTCTCTGACATATTTAATACACCAATCTAGATTTTTCTGAGAAATATCTGTTGAATGCACTTGATTATATG
Organism: Pseudamia nigra; assembly: GCA_029823295.1. NCBI lineage: Eukaryota > Metazoa > Chordata > Actinopteri > Kurtiformes > Apogonidae > Pseudamia > Pseudamia nigra. The sequence continues at coordinate 12,528 of JAQQAE010007334.1, forward strand.
AATCGGTATAGATGCAACCTTGTCTGAAACCTCACAAATTGTGTTGGCTATGGATGCTCTTGTAAAAGAAATTCTTCTGTCTGTGTGTATTTTCTGTTAAATACATTCTTCAGAATCTTATCTCAATATACAAAGTTGTTTATGGAGTTTATGATGTTGATTAAATATTCACATTCCTTTGGCCTGAATGAAAGACAGTTCCAGTCTTTTTTAAATGGCCTGTAGCAGCATCAGTATAATTAGCAATAAACGATCATCTAAAGATCAAGACAAATGTATAAACCTCTTTTTTTTTTGCTTCTTTCAATAAGTTTACATTCTCATGCTTATTGCAAACTGAAAATCAGTTCAGAAAGAAATTCTGGGATCAGTTCAGCGTGGATGGAGCAGCATGTTCCCAGTGGAGAGGGGGAAAGACTATTTTAGTTTAGAAACTAAGACACGGCTTGTAGAAATCTGTCAATTAATACTTTCAGAACTTTGATCTTCTCCCATGTTCTTTATTTTTCCCCTGGGTGCACAGTAAGCAAAGGATTTTTCAGTGAAATTTTAAAATATTATTTTTAAAAAAGCTGTTCCTTTGAGTGTGTTAAAATTAGCTTCAAGGGTAAAGGGCACCATTGTCAACTGTGTCATTAAAAGTAACAATTACACTAGTGGATAAAAATAAGAATGAAAATGCAAGAATTCAAATTCAAGTTTACACACAACATCGATTACTACTCCCTAATGTTTTGATGCATTCGTTGCACTCAAACATTATCTAAATACAGCATTGCCCAAAATGTGGACATGTGTGCTGCTCAGCTGGCGTTTCTCATCCGGCCCGTCCGATGCAGCAGCAACGGTGCACCACCTCAGAGAAACAGGCAGGAAAAAAAAACACACACAATATGGAGGTTATTTATTTCACTTATGGTCGTCCACTGCAACAACTATTAACACAAGAATGAACCAAGGCTTTACACAGTATGTAGTATTTCCAGAAGTGGCAAAAACACACACACACATTGTTTTCTGAAGTAGAAGTAGAGATACTTGTGTAAAGAAGAGTGTGTTAACATGAGGGATCTTAAACAAAGCTGCCGTGTGTGAGGAGATGGAAGTGAAACTACTTTCAGAGTTTAAGGGGGAAAAAGGCAGTAACCCCCGGACGTGTCCCTGAGGTTTGCCACACTGGAGTTGCCTCTAAAGTGAAACAGTTACTGTAAGGCTGATGTTGAAATTGCAACATTACTTCTCTACATTGCTGAATTGATTATGAAGCTTTTGAACATACAATTATTATACACAATATGACTAAGTGTACTGTTGTGATTCATGGATCAGCGTGGAGGTGTTCTGCGTTTGTATGCATTGAAGGTAACATTTCAGTGTTAAGTGTCCTCCAGCAATAAAAGAACTAGTAATACAGTATTAATACACAAGTCCATCCAGTCCAGGAAGCACAGAGCTGCCCCGGTGACGGCAGGAGTCCCACCTGAAACCTGACATGTGCGTGTTTCATATTGTGTGTTTTTGGTGTTTTGTGCACTTTGTGTGTATTGTGTGCCCTCTCACCAACCCCATTCCCTTAACCTTAAGACATAGGTGTCATGCCTGACCTTAAGCCTCTGAATCAAAGTTGAACTATAACAGTGGTGTCAAATCAACATGACTCACGACTGAATTTCACCCTGACTTGATTTCAAATCGAATGATCTAATCATGTCGGAAGCAAACCACTGTTGGTTGGGCGTCAGTTTTATAAACAATGTGAGTTCAAAGATGAGCATTGGAACAAAGGAAGGTTATAAACATATGAACTGGAGGACTTATTGATTTTCTGACTGTAGCTGGTTTCTTGATTAAAACTGAGCTAAACCTGATATAAATTGTTTATTAACTGTTGTATTAACTGGACATTAAGACACCAGTGGCGACCCATCAATAGATGAGCATGGGCTTTTTTATTTTATTTATTTATTTTCTTTCTTCCCTTTTTCTTTAGTTCTTCCCTGTGTTTTCCCTCCCCTCTTCACTTCAATCTACTAATACATATTACTACTGTTGTTTACTTTTGTTCCAATATTACTATTATTGTTATTGTGGTTAACATTTGTTGTTGTTGATGTCATCATACTGTCACAATTCTCAATGTTACTGTCATTATTCATTTATCCTTGCTTATGTAGCTTGAATGCATTTCTTTGTTATTATTTTATAACATAGCATTCATCAGTACTTTTGTTGTTGTTGTTGTCATTGTGACTGTTATTCTATTTGATTTTCTTAGCAATATTTAGTGTTGTCATCTGTGTTGAATGTCTGTCGTGGTCTCATGCTCGTGATGGGCTGTGATGACCCGTTCAGGAGTGGGTTGCCTGGCTGTGGGGGAATGTGACAGGGGAGTTTGTGCCTAAAAAACGTCTTTACCACAGTCTCCCATTCATACGCTGCATGTGCAATACAAAATGTAGGAGAGCATTGGGGTGCAAAAAATGTGTGTCCAGCACCTGTTTTGCGCCACTGGCCAGAAGCTGCAGTCCCTGGAAACTGAATTTACCGTGGTGCAAGGTTTTGTTTACAGTCAGTTCAAGGAGCGACTTTTGCATGGGGAAATCCAGCTTCATTCTGTTCCACAGAAGAACAGCGCAGGAAAAGCTTCAGGTTAAAGAGCATGGACCCGACCAACCAGGCATCCATACCAAACGACAAACCCAAGACGGGGAGAAACCACACGCTGCCGTTTTCAAAAAGCTGCCATGAGAAGAAGGCTTGGCTACTGTTTGCAACGAGGCTAGTGCTTTGTTCTGTTTTCCCTGCATCCTGTTTCAACTGCCAGGAACTGAATAAGCATGTATTCAATTAAATATTATGGATTTAAAACATTTTCCCAAAAAAGCAAACATATGTTTTCATTTTAATTGAATCTAATCTTTTCAAATAGTGGTGTAATGCATGAGAATGGTACTTTGGCGTACCCTAGTGGTGATAAGTGGTTATAGCGCATTTGAAAATTAACTTGCATACTGTGCTCACTCTCATTTCACCAGCCGCCAGTGTAAGACGAAGGATCTGAGATTTTGTTTGATGATGAAAACTAGATGATACCATAGTACAGATGTACTTTGTATGTAAACGAGTCGTCCCACATTTTATCCGGTAAGTGATAAAATCTAAAGATTGTTTTGGTTACCAGTTGGGGCATTCTGGTCCACATCTGCACCATCCAACTATTTTTTAAATATCAATACTATAAACTGGTAAATCAGATGAAGCCATTCTTTTGTTGATTTGGATGTGTGCTTTGGATCATTGTCATCAATGATGTCATCAGCTTTCTAACACAAGCCTGGTATTTGAACTGTTCATAATTCCCTCCACCCTGACTAAGGCCCCAGTTCCAGCTGAAGAGAAACATCCCCAAAGCATGATGCT
>JAQQAE010007335.1:0-15944 GCA_029823295.1 Pseudamia nigra
ATTTATTCACATAGATAGAGTATATATATATATATATATATATATATATATATAGATATATACACACAGGGTCAATGTCAAACAGCACTCTCTGCCTCCCAATTTTCAGCATGATTGCATTTCACTACACAAAGGGCTGTAAAAACTGCTGTAGCAGAAGTCACACACAAACACACACACACACACACACACACACACACACACAGTGGTTTTGAATAAATCGCTGTATTTCCACATACCTGCCCCGGAAGGTCTAAGTACCTATAGACCTGATCATACATGCGGGGATCCTGCAACTACAAGAAAAAAACAAAAACCACAAGAGAAGCACCGGGGATGAGGGTAGGGGGTCAAAAAAACCCAACACGGCACAAGATCGAGCACAACACCGCAGTTGCACAACACAGTCAACGGGGACAAAACAGAGTGGGCGGCGAGAACGAGTGGGACAAAAGGGAAAGAAGGGAAAAGTGCTGTTAAACAGAAAATGACAAGCTCATGGGACGTCACAATGCAGGAAGGACGCAGTATGCACACACAAACACCCAGGGAAATAACACAGCTGAGGTCCTTTACAAAGAGGATTGAGGTAGAAAAGGAGAGATCGCACTAGAATGAGAGGACAAACTATAATCTGTGACAAACCTATGACAAACACCACAGAGGAAAATGACATGCTAACAAAGACATGCAGGGTCATCCCAAAGTAAGACATGTTACAGCAGCAACACAAAAATACAAACAGTTCAACTGAGAGATGACAAACACTATCCTGAATCACTTTATGTGCATTCATATAAACAAATAATACATACTCCTGACACTGAAATGAAAACACATTCAACATCATATACTGTATGATTTACAAACCCCAAGTACAATGACATTGGGATATTGTGTAAAATGTAAAAAAACAAACCAAAACCTCCAGAATACATTGATTTGCAAATCCTTTTCAACCTATATTCACAACAAAGACCAGATATTTAATAGTCAAACTGATAAACTCTATTGTTTTTGTTTGCGAATATTCCCTCATTTTGAATTTGATACTTGCAACACATTCCAGAAGAGCTGGGACAAAGGGCAACAAAAACACTGGTTTGGTACAGCTCATTTGAGATGGACTGACCCAAAAGTGGAAAAGTGTCCATATTTCAAATTGCTTTTAGAAATCATAGACGTCATGTCCTCGGGGCTACGCCACATTGTGCACGGGTTGCAACAGCATGGCTTCGTAGTAAAAGAATGCAGGTACCAGACTGGCCTGTCAGAAACTTACACCCCGGACTGTTAAGCAATTGATGTCATACATTAACCAAGAATGTGATAGAATTTCACCTGATGAGCTTCAACAATTAGTGTCCTCAGTTTCTAAACGCTTGAGTGTTGTTAAAAGGAAAGGTGATGAAATACAGTGGTAAACATGTCCCTGTCACAGCTTTTCTGGAATGTGCTGCAGGCTTATCAGTTACACTGGATATAAAAAGTCTACACATCCCTGTTCAAATGCCAGATTTTTGTGATATAAAAAAGACACCAAGATAAATAATTTCACAACTTTTAACACCTTTAATGTGACCTATAACCTGTGTAACGCAATTAAAAAACAAACTGAAACCTTTATAAGAGGAAAAATAAAAAGCTTAAAATAACCTGGTTGCATAAATATGCATACCCTTAAACTAATACTTTGTTGCAACACCTTTGGCTTTTATTACAGCACTCAGTCTTTTTGGGTAGGGGTCTATCAGTGTGGCACATCTTGATATGGCCATATTTGCCCACTCTTCTTTGCAAAACTGTTCCAATTGTGACAGATTGCGAGGGCATCTCCTGCGCACAGCCCTCTTCAGATCACCCCACAGTGTTCCATTGGATTCAGGTCTGGACTCTGGCTGGGCCATTCCAAAACCTCAATCTTATTCTGGTGAAGCCATTCTTTTGTTGATTTGGATGTGTGCTTTGGGTCATTGTTGTTCTGAAAGATGAAATTCCTCTTCATCTTCAGCTTTCTAACACAATCCTGAAGGTCTTGTGCCAACACTGACTGGTATTTGGAACTGTTCATAATTCCCTCCACCCTGACTAAGGGGTGAAGAAAAGCATCCCCAAAGCATGATGCTGCCACCACCATGCTTCACTGTAGGTATGGTGTTCTTTTAATGATGAGCAGTGATGTTTTTGCGTCAAATATACCTTTTGGAATTATGATCAAAAAGTTCAACCTTGGTTTCATTGGACCATAACACATTTTTCCACATGTGTTTGGGAGATTTCAAATGTCTTTTTCAAAATGACGCCAGGCTTGGATGTTTTTCTTTGTAAGATAAGACTTCCATCTTGCCACCCTACCCAGGCATATGAAGAAGACGGGAGATTGTTGTCACATGTACCACACAGACAGTTCTTGCCTGAAATTTCTGCAGCCCCTTCAATGTTGCTGTCAGCCTCTTGGCAGCCTCCCTGACCAGTTTTTTTCTCGTCTTATCATCAATTTTGGATGGACGTCATGTTCTTGGTAATGTCGCAATTGTGCCATATTTCTCCACTTGATGACTGCCTTCACTGTGTTCTATGGTATATTTAATTCCTTGGAAATTCTTTTGTACCCTTCACCTGACTGATATCGTTGAACAATGAGGTCCCTCTGATGCTTTGAAAGCTCTGTGTGGACCATGGCTTGTGCTGGAAGATGTGGCTACAAAATGTCAGGAAAAGCCTAATACAACAGCTGAATTTTATTTGGGGTTAGTCAAAGGCACTTTAAATGGTGACAGGTGTGTGCTGACTCCAATTTAACATGAGCTTGAATGGAAGTGGTTAAATCTGAACACAGCCACATTCCCAGTTATAAGAGGGTGTGCACACTTGTGCAACCTCACTATCTCGGTTATTTATTTTTAATTCACCTCCCTGAAAGATTTCAGTTTATTTTTGAATTGCATTGTAGAGGTTATAGGTCACATTAAAGATGGAAAAAGTTGTGAAATTATTTATCTTGGTGTCAATATTTTACATCACAAAAAACTGGCATTTGAACAGGGGTGTGTAGACTTTTTATATCCACTGTATCACATTGTCAGTTTGAACATTTTATTTAGGTTTTTAAACAATGTCCCAACTTCACTGGAATTGCAGTTTGTACAGTGCTCTACTCATTTCATTTGATTTCTTCGTAACAGACAAAAAAAGTGTCCAACATCCTCCAATAACCTGCCCCCACACCATCAAAGGCGCATAGCACTAAACTATGAAAAATGCTAATCTACAACCATGTTATGAATATATCACCATTTTTAATAAGGCTACTGTGCATAATTACCTCAAATAGGTGGGTGCTGTAGTTACTATCAAATGTCACTCAAGCAGTAAGGGCTGAACTTGAGACTATTTCCAGCTCCAGAGTGAAACATTTGTCGCTCTGGGGCATATTTACCATAACAGCAGAGTGGATTCAACTCAAAAATGACATGATTTGTGGCCAATACAATACTTTTAGCTTCTATGGTGCCAAACAATTCTCATCTGCTAGAGAGATAACCACCTCTGTGTAGTTATTGTGTATTGTTTCCCTGCTGCCTAGGGTAAAGACAAAGCTCATGAAGCACAATTTCCACCACCATTAAAAATCTGTAGTTGGTGATTTCTTTTACACCATATAGATCAAGGTATCTGTTCATTCATATTCAATAGCTGCATGTTTTCTCCTTCAAATGAAACATGCTGTGAACAGACAGCTGATTCAACAGTGTGGGCTGCAACAATCATCCTCTCTGCTTTGGATAAATGATGCTGATTTTGCTCATCTACGTCTGTGGCCCAGCCACTGAGAATGAGCATGGGAATAAATTCTAATGGTAATGCATATTGATTAGGTTCTGATTCATCACAGCCCATTACCTCTGATGAGTCATTGGCTAAAGGGAAGCCTCTGTGCTCAAGCGCAGATACACAGACAAGCTGCCTGCCTCCTCTGCTCCTGCACCTTTATAAATCTCAACTGACAAAGTCAATATCATTTATACCCAGCTGAGACGTCAGTGCAAGCTGACAACACTGTCTGTTAAGGCTGAAGGCGCTGAATCAGAAGGTCAAATATTTTCATGTCATCCTCTGGAACCAGCTTTTTAAATTTGGTTAAAATAATCAGCCATTTCATGTGGAAGAGTGTTATTATCATGCTTAACCTCTGACTTACTGTCTGCAATGGCTGTGGAGATATTCAAACTAGCAATAAAAGACACACTTGTGAAATTGTTAGGGAATACAGAATGTATACAACATTACTCAGACTTCTACTATGGGATACTACATGAATATAAAGGTCTCATATCTTAAAGATGCAGTTTACAATGTTGGGACACTAGTTAGTGGCCAATCGTTTGTAGTGGACAGCTATAAATCATTAGACAGGCGACGTGCCTGTTGACATGGCTTACAACCTCGCAGGTGCATGAGCTCATGCACTTATTAGTGAACTCGTGGCGGTAGCTACTATAGAATTAGCAACTGCAGTTACTCTAACCACAGGATGTGGACAGACAGCCTGAATTTCAGATTCCTTCAACATGTGGTACAGGTAAAAAAAAAAAAAAGAACAGACATACTAGCTTGACAATTCTGAGGCTGTAAGCATAGTTGACTGGCAGGTCGCCTGTTTAATCATTTACAGTATATTGGTCCTCCACCAACCATCAACTATTTGCTAGTTTACCACCATCAACACTTGAATGTACATCTGTACTGCTTACATACAGTATGTCTATTAAAGACTTCTGTAAGTGTGTTGATTTGATTTTCCCTTGGTGTTCCTCTTTCACAAGCTATAATTTTATTCCACCTTTCATCAAAAAATGTTCTGATTGTTTGAAAAGAAGGTGATGTAAAAGTTGACCAGGGATTGTATTATGGCAAAAATGACACTGTAATAAAAATGTTTTCACAGACAATTTGGTGCAAAAAGAAGTTCTGAATATTGACAGCTGCTCACAGAGGTGGTGCCGATTTTAGCCTGTACTTGAAATGTTTTAAAATTCTGCATTCTACCGGCTCTAATGCATTTACCTGGGCAATGGTTGGGTAAGACTGTGTTGTCACAAATCACACAAATCCAAAATGGCTTGTTTTTGCTGTTGTCCATTTTGTTGTGGGGATTTCTCAGGACTGATAATGTTGAGCTTGTTCAGACTTTCAAAGCTCTTGTTTTAGTGTTTATTTAAACCTCAAAACCCAACTAGAAAACACTCAGAGTGCAGACCTCCACCAATGCAGCTCAGTTACTGTCATAGTGTGAAACAACAATGACAACAAATGATAGTTATACAAATTGTCAGTTTAAATGTTATTTTATTATGAGTTCAATACTTATATTAAAATAATATATCCATGTTACAATGGAGTTTCTGTAGGTGTGGTCTTCAGCTAAAGGAGCCGCCTATTGACACATATTTGGAGGATGTGGGCGTGGTTTGTAAACTCTGTCACCAGCATGAATGGAAGACCACTGTGGGGATATGAGCTGTTAAAGGAGCAGGTGACGTGAGGGAGAGGACAACGTGTGGAGAGTAATTGAGAGACTGACCGAACAGGTGGAGAATTGAGAGACTCGTCTAAGTGAGTGTCAGAGATTAAGGAATTGGGACCAAGGGTTTTGACAGAGCAGCCCAGAGAGGAGGCAGAGCTGAGAGACCTTAACATTGACCTACAGGCTGAGCATCGAACTTTTAAGTAGCACGCTAACACTTATATATATATATATTCACTTTAAAAAAAACTCGGGTTAGCTCATCAGAAGAAAGTACATGGACCGCCGGACAGAAAGACTCCGTGGATGTGAGTCGCTGGATCCAGAACCAGGCGTGGGGGGTGAGTTTAGCAAACACACACATTCATCCTCCGATAGGATAGGGTCAAAACACATCACCAAGGCTATTATAGAACATAACTCTGTTCTGTACAAACACGCAGGGTCTGGGGAAGGTTAGTTACGGGAGGCTGTCTTGAGAGCTCAGAGAACTGACTCATAGTTAAGCTAGTTGGCCCTCTCACTGTAACATCCATTATGGCAGTTTTCTTCTCTGGATCTAGCTCGTAAATGTTGAACATACATAAAATCTGTGGGCATATTACTGAATCTGCAGACTTTCTGCTACAGTTTGGTATCAGTTGCATGTCTATGGCTTTATTTGCTACTTTACAGCACCTGTTTTTTCTCAACGACCTGTAAGTACAAGCATTCTGTTATGACTACATCCAGAATATTGCTCATATCTGGCTCTAACTTTGCTTTTTGATAGAATCTATGATGGTGTTAGTCTGTGTTTTTGGCTACATTTTCTGGGTGTTACAAAGACAAATGCCAAATCTCACAATGGTGAAGAATCCTTTAAATATCTTCTGGATCCAGATGTTGTGAACAACGAAACATAAACTAATGCCAAGAAAAACAGCTTCTGAATGGATTTTCACTGTATGGAGCCTTTAAAATAACAAGTGGCAGATTGCAGGCAAGCAAATGGGGAAAAGAAAAGTCACACATGTTCTGTCGTGACATCAGTGAGAGTCAAGCACATTTCCAATAAAGCATCATGATGTGAAGGTGTTGTAAATGTGATAACGTAAACAGCAGAGCGAGGTGAGGATCAGTGTATGTGTGAGGAAGAAAAACTGCATCGTTGTGTGTGTGTGTGTCCGTGCACCTGTGTGTCACCGCCTTTATAAATGTATCTAATTTCACAGGTCGGTGTGCCTCTGCCAAGTCTCCATCCTTCATCGGCGCAGACTATTACTGGCAGAGAAACTGTCTGTATATGAACTGTATGGATGTGCATTTACGGATTTGTACTATGTGCAGAAAGCAATCTACAGTGTCTGAATGTACATCTATGCATACACAGACTGGTACCATGTTAGTGTGTATCTTTAGGTGTGTGTTCATGTGTGTGACTGTACTTTGTGTGCACGTTCAATGTGACAGACTCAGCAGAACTGCAGCTCTGTAACTGGGTAAATAACCCCCACAGGGAGGCCCTCGGAGGCACAAGACCACCAGACCACCCTGCTGCTGACAACAACAAACCCTCCTCACTCACACACACACACACAACTACTACTGCAGCTTATTGACTCAGCTTGTGCAATATTTATTAGGAGCTTCTGTTTTCAGAGAGTAACAAAACCATTCATAAACTGCTCAAAAGTGTGTCGCACGGTGTTAATGTCTACACAAAACCATTGCCAAATAGCTGAAGGGTCATTCCAAACATGGTGCAGTTAAGTCAGAGCAAACATGTGACTGATCTGTATCGTCTTTTTAGTAGTGCAGCAACTATTCCATGACTGTGTCCCTTTACATTTAATCGATTTCATTCATTAGTAGATTTTCAAGTGCAATTTAAAGTGTTGTGGGATTATACTAAACCATCAGGATAAAGACAAATAAAATGCACAATATTAAAAAAAGCCTAAATGCTGCAAGAAGACAAGATGCAAAAACATGAAAATAATGCAAAAGACAGAAAAACATGTTCTCTTTGATTGCGTGTCTTCATTTATGTTGCTAATTTGACTTTTTACATTTTGCTCATTTGTTCAAAGGATGCAAAAAGACAAAAAGTGACAAAAGATGCAAAAGGATGACAACAGAGCAAAAAAAGAAAATCATGAAAATGACAAAAATGGCACAAAACACGCAATAAGACAAAAAGTAAAAAGATATAAAGTATGCAGAAGCCCCAATTCCGGTGAAGTTGAGACACGGTGAATAAAAAGCGAATACAACAACTTGTAAGTCCTTTTCAAACTATATTCAACTGAATACACTACAAACCAAGTTATTTAACGTTCAAAACTTTTGTGTTTTGGAAAATATTCGCTCATTTTGAATTTGATTCCTGCAACACATTCCAGAAGAGCTGGGTCAGAAGCATGTTTACTGCTGTGCTACTTTCCTTTTAACAACTACACTTTGCACTGGATGGTCCTTTTCCTCTTTAGCCTGGAGGAGACAACGTCCACGATTTCCAAAAGCAATCTGAAAGGTGGACTCGTCAGACCACTTCACATTTTTCCACTTTCGTCACTCCATCTCACATGAGCTCAAGTCCAGAGAAACTGGTGACGTTTCTGGGTGTGGTTGATGGTTTCATTTTGCGTGGTAGAGTTTCAACTTGCACTTGTAGATGTAGAGATGAACTGTGTAAACTGATAACAGTTTTCAGAAGTGTTCTTGAGCTCTCGTGGTAATATCCTTGACAGAAGGATGTTGATTTTTAATGCAGTGCCGCCTGAGGGATCGAAGGTCACAGGCATTCCATGGTTGTTTTTGGCGTTGCTGCTTACTTGCAGAGATTTCTCCAGATTCTTTTGATGATACAGGGTGTTTCAAAAAGATTTCAGTTCGGTATACTTCTTGACAGCAACGGGGGATAATAGCACAAATGGATTAGGGAGTTCTCAAGTTTTATTAGCCATTTATAAATGCTTTATATGCCCTCCACCGCACAACATTGAGACGACAGTTGAATTCTTCCCAAACGCCTCTTAGAGTGTCTTCATCCACTCCAGTCACTGCTGCCGTGATTCAGTTTTTGAGGTCATCCAGATTAATTGCTAATTGTGGCACAAAAACACAGTCTTTGACGCATCCCCACACGAAAAAGTCACAGGGTGTAATGTCTGGGGATCTTGAAGGCCAAGAATGTAGCGCCAAGTCATTGGGTCCTGTGTGACCAATCGGGAGCAGCACATAGTGGTAGTTTTTTTTAATTCTATGCCCCGCCCTTTCATGTGGTAAGCGTTTCATTCATGGCCAGTTTGTGGTTGCAGAGATATGGTGATTTCAAATCGGGTCCATCTTTTTGAGGTACCCTGTATTATGGACTGTAGATGATGAAAGCCCTAAATTCCCTAAATTGTACTGTATGTTGAGACATGTTCCAAAGAAGTGTTTTTGAGCATTCCTCAATTTTCCCAGTCTTTTGTTGCACCTGTCCCAACTTTTCTGGAACATGTTGCAGCCATTCAAAATGAATGAATATTTGCAAAAAAACCCCAAAAACAAGAGTTTATCAGTTTGAACATTAAATATCGTCTATTTGTAGTAGTATTTGTTTTTATTTGTCTCACAGTGTCCCAACTTCATTGGAATTGAGGTTGAAAGAAGATGTACAAAGATTAAAACAATGCAACAACATAAGACACAAATATAAATAACATTTTTTTCTCTGATTTCATGGCCTTATCACTTATGTATATTTGATTTATTTGAATTTAATGACATATGATAAATACTGATTTAATGCCCAGCTCTATGAATAGTCTCCATTTTTGTGGTTGTTACAGACACTATCATCTTGAGGAACATCGCTGTAGTGGAACTGTGATGCCGCTGGGTACCTGCATGGTGTTAGTAAAGAGGGGAGTGGGCTGCAGGCGGCTGTGCGAGGAGCAGATGCTCTGGCGGGAGAGAAGGGAAAAGGTCTTACCTCTGGGGGAGAGAGGAAGGGAGGAGGGGTTTCAGATAGGACGCTTAGAAAGCCCTTGGGACACACAAGATAAGGACTTTCCAGCTGCACAGAGTTAGACAGAGTTAGACCAGAATTTAAAGGAGAGCAGATAACAGGTCAGTCAATACCAGCTCACCAAGACCCCCCCCCCACACCCCCTAGTTCATGAAGTGGATGTTCTTTAAAAGATTCGTGTGTAAACTTGTATGAAATTCATGGGACCTTGCACAGTCTTACAGTTGCACTCCAAATACCTCTAGTTATGATTTTTTGAAGTTTGACCCTTTGAGAGAAATCCCATCATTACTCGGTTTGCCTTCCAAGCTTATTTAACTAGATTTGGATTAAAATGTGTTGAAAATCTAGAAAATATGAAGGGTATCTCACATAAATAGTTGTTAATGAATACAATTATCCTACATAGAATCTTTATTTTTCAGTTTTCACTTTTATCTTGCAGCCAAATTGTGTGTATAAATATATTTCTATTATATCTAGCTGTTATTTGTCCTGCATAAAACATATACACAGTGCTTCCTAAACTGATCAGTATGTAAAGCTGTGCTAAATTCCACATTTTAGTTACTCACTACTTAAGTCATTTTTTTTTACAAGATATTCTTAGTTTTACTCAAGTACTGATGTTTCAGAGTACTGTACTTTTACTTGAATCACTAGAATTAGACAGTAACAAGATTTTTGTTTGAGGACCACCACCACCGAAACAAATTTTCTGTTCAAAAATGCATGTAAATAACTGAAATTTGGCATCTTCATGCCAATTATTTCTCTGCTTTTTAGTGAAACAGTAAATCCAAAAATTCAGATAACAATAATTATATTTTAGCATCAAAAGTATCATTTTGATTAAAGAGCTTGTGGATACTGGTATGTTAACCATTATAGAACAATAAAATGATTCAGGTAATTACAGTGCTGTTGCATAAACCTGACACTGAGTGGTGGTCGAATATATTTGTTAAGCACTGTATGTTTACATTTGTACTACTGTTCAATGTCTTGTCAACAGTATGTTTAATCCAAATTAATTATTATATTATTAAAAAGTAACCCAAACAATAAGAACTATTTGACATGTGCAGCTGAATGAAACCTGCTTTAAGTGAGCTACATCTCATACTTCCTGATCCAAATAGTTCAAAACATCTTAAATTCAAAAGAAGATGACACTTTATACTTCTTTGAGGAGAAGTTGAAATGTTTCTTTTTATGTTTCCTTTTTATAGTTCTACTGTGCATGTGTATGGCCATTACAGCTGCTAAAACTAGAGCTTTTTCACAATACACACATCTTACTTGACTGCAATACATAACTGAAAACATATTTGGAGTAGGGCCTTGGGATTTTGCAATGTTGCATCAAAAAAAGTCAGTGAACTGGGAAAAGATGTGAATTCTGAATGAGCTGGCATGAAATGACACTAGAGCAAAGATTGAGCATGAATGATACACCATGAAACACCTCGTACTCCAGCTTTCTCCAACTCTGTCACATAGTTCAACTGTCTGATTGACTAAAATATCACAGATAAAGATACTTCTATTAACACTGAAGTAGCATCCAGACTGAGCCTGTTAAAACACACTAATCTCTCAGTGTTTCTTACATTTTTTTTTGATTCTGGGTTAGTTTGATGGGGGGGGGAGGCAGAAGAAGGGATCTGAGCAGTTATCTTGAATTCACTCAGATTAGAATAGATTGTATTTTTAACTGCATCATTGGCTTTGATCCCATAAAATGTCAAGTGAATTGCTAGCAAACTTTTTCAAAGTCACAAAAAAGAATGCATTTATAATATGTGCATTTCCTTAATTGGGTTAGGAGTTAACATATGGCTTTAACAGAGTAAAAAAATTAATGCATCCCTATTCCACATTTCAAACTTTTTTTGTACATGAGAAAGGGGTAATCAACCATACTTGAACTGCCCTATCTTTACAAGTGAGGTCAAAATTATTAGCCCTCTCTGCTGCTTCTCACTCCAGTTCTGGATACTTGGCAACACTTTGATAACTTTGCATATCCTTCTCCTGATTTGTGTCCATCAACAATCCTCCTCCTCTGATCTAAACTCATTTCCTTTGTTTTACAAGTGATGCCTCATATCATTTCTGAAGTGAACATTGGGCAAATGTTCAGTTTTAACTTCCGTTCACACACTTGGACTATTACTCAGCCAGAGTGGCGGCTTGTGCTGTGCTTGAAGAATGAGGTCGGTTCTTCTGGGGGTTAATAATATTGATTTCCTAATATAACTCTTTATGCTTACAAATTAAACTAGCATGCTTTCAAATGCTCTGTCTCTTTTAAACAGTGATTGAGAAAAAATTTTCATAGTGTCTAACAATTCTGAACTCAACTGTGCATTATATCAGAATATCTGTAAAAAATGTTGCAGACAGTTCATCAGCCATGCAAGTTCAATGTTCACTAGATTGTATTCAATTTGACAAAGAAAAAAACAATGTCTGTTAATAGAAATGCACCTATTGTACTTTGAGTTGCGTGTTTCACCTATATTGATGAGATGGCAAAAGAGCTGCACCAGCTTGTTTAGAAAACATAATGTGGTTCAGATGCCGTCCCGGCCCCCTGTCGTAGCTCTTATAAAAGTATCGGGCACTTTGCACCAGCTAAAATTCATCTGTTTAAACCACATCCATAGAAAAAAACGTCCAAATGGTACATCCTGGTTCACATGTTGAATGTAAAACATGAGGCTGCTGTGCTGTGGAGGAAAGAAACGTTCAGGGTGTCAGTCTCACCGGTGGGTAGTACTCAAGTACATTTATGCCTATTTTTGTACTTGAGTAACTTTCCCCTAAAATGTACTTCTGAGAATTCTGTATTTTCCGCACCATATGGCGCATTTAAAATCCTTTGTTTTTCTCAAAAATCGACAGTGTGCCTTATGGTGCGGAGCGCCTAATGTATGGATTTATTCTGGTTTGTGCTTACTGACCTCAAAAATCTGTCAAAATGTTTTAATACGACTTCGATAAGTTACGAAGCCGCACCACTCGTAGGAGCATTACGGTAATCAGGAGCTTCGTGGAGTGATACAGCACGTACCGGTATCACTCAGAGTGATGTGCAGCACAGTACCTTATGCTTACCGGTAGGAAGCGAGAGAGACATGCTTATGAAGCGGATTTCAAACTCAAACAGAAGCAGAGAGACAACCTGGAGCCCACCACCACTCCAGGCAGATTAACCAAAGAACTCCAACCGCCAGACACCGGCGCCAACAGGCCGTCCAAAGCCACACCGCGAGCCGCACGGGAGCACCGGATGACAGAAGGCGAACACACACCCACCAAGACAATGAGGCAACGCCAGGCGAGCCATGCCACCACCCGCCAATGGACCATAGAGACACCCGTCCCAAGTGCTATCTGAGCCCCCACGAAAGCTGGAACCACCACCGAACAGCCAAGCAACAGCGAGGAGACCGACCCGGACAATGACGAGAGGGATCCGGACCCGCCCGATGCCAAAACTGCCCAACTGCCAAACCCAGACACCGAAGACAAAGAACCTAATGGACCCGCGGGATCAGAACAAACCCAAAAACTGAGTGTACCATATTGTTTTGTATTTGATGTGTTACAACTGAACAATGTTGAGAGTTATTGTGAATGAGTTGAATAAAGTTTGACTTATCTAACTTTTGCATTGCTGAATGCGCCTTATAATCTGGTGCACTTCATGTATGGAAAAAGATCGTAAATAAACCATTTTTTGATTGTGCGCCTTGTAAAGTGGTGTGTCTTATGGTGCGGAAAATACGGTAGTTGTTTTGCAGAATACTTTTTACTCTTACAGTCACATTTGTGATGAAAAAAAGTACTTCTATATTATTATATTGTTATATTTTCTGCCACCTCAATAAGTAAGAGGAAAAAGATTGACGTTTAAAAAAATCAATTGAATTAAAAAAAAACTGAGCAAAATAATCGAGCAAATTATCAAATAAACTAAGCAGAAAATTAGCAAAACGTACAGAAATTATCACAAAAAGCAACTAACAAAAAGGAGCAAAAAATTTTCAATCAAGAAAATTAACAAAATTGAACAAAGCAGTCAACCAAACTGTAAAATTAATATGAGTACAAATTAAAAAATATGTAAAAAGAATATAATCAAGTAAATTAACAAAATGAAAAATATAATCAAGGAATTGAACAAAAAGTCAGCAAAGTAAGCCACGAGCCAAGCAAAACTACCACTATAATCCAATAGTGTAACAAAAATGAACAAAAAAATAATATGAGTAACAACCTTTGTAAAAATGAACAAAAATGACACAGAGAAAGTAAAGCAAACACATTCGAAATTGAACAAAATAATCAATAGAATAAGCGTAAAGGAAGAAAATAAGCAAGTATATGACCACAAGTGACCAATATAATCCAGAAAATTGAACAAAAAAAGTTGACAAAATAAGCAACACTAAGAGCAAAATTGATCAAAACAGTGAAAAATGAATGACAAAAAAAAGCAACGAAATTAATAAAAATCAACATGTTAAGGAACAACACTTATATACAAAGAAAGCATTCAGGTTATAAAATGAACAAAGCAAGCAACACAATAAGCAAAAAGAATGTAAGGAAGGAAGGAATTTAGCAAAAATAAACAATAAGAGGAACAAAATACCAAAAATAATGAACAAAATATTCCACAAAATTTACAATTAAGTAAAATTAATCACAAAAATGAATAAAATGATAACCAAAGGTGCCAAAAAAAATTAACTAAATCTGCAAAATGAACAAAAATGATCAAAATATTGATTTGAAAATGTACAAAATAATCCATTAAATAAAAAAATGGAAATGATCAACAAAATAAATAAAAATGCAACAAGCAGATAAACAAAACCAAAATTAATGACAAAAAATAAACAAAATAGTAAAAAGTAATAATACTTTTTTTTTTTAAATTAACACACTGCAGCTAAAATGTGCATCAGATGTCATTTGGTCCATATTTTCTCGACACATATGCATTTTTACTTTCTGCCTAAAAATGGCTCTTTAAATTGTAAAGGTGGCCAAGTTAAAACAACTAGAGTATTCATTAACATGTGAAAATCATTTATCTCCTTGTAAAAGTGATATTTTGATTGTATGACCCAGTGAATCTTCACAGCATTGTGATCAGTAGCTAAAATGTATTGTACTGGCTCATCACTTGTCAAACTGTTACACATTAGCCTGAAACAATGGTATAAATGAGGACTGTGAGCAACTACTTCTCGGCCGAGAAGGTTTACCTGCTTTTAAAGAAGTATGTGTGTGGAATAAAAACACACGCTGACAGTAAAATGTCAATATATTCCATTTGGACGCATTAATCAGACATGAGTAAGATGACGAGCCATGAGTCTCCACGGGGGGACCCGGACGTGACACCAGACCCAGTTTAGTGTGGTCTCATCACTGATAACAGGGAGAACGCAATGCTCTTCTTTCTTTACAATGCTGCTCTTCTTTCGCTGCATCCCTGGGACTTCCCTCTCCTCCGCTGTCTCCTCCTGACTGGCTCAGCGAATAGTCTGCAGCTAATCCACTGAGGGTGAGGCTAACACAGCAGCTAATGAGATTAGGGCACTGTGGGTTTCCTGTGCTGCTCGTCATTTACTACTGGCTGCTAATCTGTGTGTACTGTATAACAAAATGTGCCATGATTTAAATGTAGTTTTAGGCTAAACGCTGATACTGTCATTTGGTAAGAAGATGGGAGAGATGTCAAATACAATGCATTGAGGAATAAAATGCACTTGGTTGGTCAAACTGTATGCTATCTATCTATTCTCCACCGATGAAAGTTTAATTACAGCCTCGGTTCTGGCTTTACATTACCCATGTCGTTGTATAACCAGCTAAAAGCAGCTAAACAGTGATACAAAACAAACCAAATAGAGATTTATTATCTACATTCCTGATCATTTTAAGACCAGTTGAAAAATTGCAAGAATGTACATTTTGCACTGTAGAATCGTAACAAGGTTCTAAGTAGTTCTTCAAAATGCAAAACGAAGAAATGGGAGTGAGACAAGAAAAAAATTTGAGTAAGCAATTTATTGCAGACAACCATTAAACTGAAATAGGCTGTTCGTCAGCTGATCAAAAGTTTAAGATCACAGCCTTTAAAAGCCCCCCCAAAAAAACCCCTAAAATCGAAATCAAATTTTCAAAAAAGGACTCAGTAATGAGTAGCTGCGTCATTCTTGTTAATCACCTCAAAAATTCATTTCAGCATGCTTGATGCTAGTGTTTCCAGGAGGATAGAGGGAATGTTGCTCCAAGTGGTGAAGATGGCTTCACGGATGGCATCCACTGTCTGGAACTGGTGTCCATTTTTGTAAACTTCCCTTACCATCCAACCCCAAATGTTCTCAATTGGAT
>JAQQAE010007336.1:0-15944 GCA_029823295.1 Pseudamia nigra
AAAATTGGTATTAAATATCCATAATGTCCAAATATGTTAAAAAATATACAGGCTTTCATAGGGTGTCCTAATTTTTTTACGACTGTATCTCTGATTTACTCTGAGTGCAGACAAAATTTAGTTATAAAAAGAATGTCACTCACCACTGTATCTTTCTGCAAGTGCATGTAAGTGATATAATTGCCATAGTATTGAAGGATATGTTAAATTTTTGCAACAGGAGGTTGAACTAAGACATAGGTACCAGTGCAAAAACACACCAAACAAAAACTTTGCTAACAGAGTTTGCATATCAGCTCCCACACGTTTTTAGTTTAGTTAAGGCAATAAAAGGCTTTCTGAGTCACTATTACACGTCGTTTTTAGGTACAGTATTAAGCCAATGCATGCTACCTTTGCCTAAATACTAAACATAAAGTTAAATAAGGCTGTAATTTTTGAGAGACATGGTTATTACTACAGTTTCATTCATTCCTCCAGTAAGCTAAAAAGACCATAATGTGTAATCCTGAGTAAACTATTTGGTTCTAAGTGCCATATTTTCCCCACCACAATTGTAAGCACACACCTTAATTTAACTTCAAAACGTACAACAGTAATGTCTTTTCATGCACACTAAGGTATTCCCAAACAGCTGCTCATGTTCCACTAAGCGAGCTCCCATTAAAAAGCAAAAAGGACATTTTCTGGTGTTTTTTCAGAGCTTTTGTCTGTTAATCAGCAGAGATGTATAAAGGTTGTTGATCCTAATGCTGTAAGGCAGCGTCTTCCGAGACTGCGCTGATGGACTGTTTGCTTGGACAGTGCTCCTGCGATTGAGAGGTGATGATGGCCAGAGGGAAGTTGTCAGTCAAACTTGGCTGGTGCTAACAGGTGTGAGTATGTCGCCATGTCTGTGCCATTCGCTGACCTCCTTGAAAATGCACATGTTCAACAGCTGCAGGGAATGTGTATGTGTGTATCCTGATGGTAGCGTAGTAGGATTAATGTCTGAGGAAGGAAGCCCTGTAACTCCCCCTCTATTTTCTGCAGGTCTGTCAGCGCTGTAGCTCCTGTGGGTCTCAACCCTCTAATATTGTGAACTGATATGACAGCTTATACCTGCTTCTGAATATGAGGCTGGAGTAGCTTGGAGGCATTAAAGGAGACATATTGTGAAAAATAGGGTTTGTGACTCTTCTCATTATAAATTAGGGCTGCGGACGCTGAAGCTAATGTTAAAGAATCAAATTCTCGCTTGAAGGAGGAAGAACATACAGCCCTTTTTAGAAAATTGGGCCTGAAACAAGTCAGTTTTGGATTTTGGGATGTCACAAATCCACAGGCACTGTCATCAGTCAGTCTTATAGGACATTGGAATCCAAAAGGACATGAGGGTAATGTGTTCATGCAGTCTACATGATAGAATCCATAAACAAACAAAAAAGGTGTGGTCAACAGGAGCTCATTAAAGCAACATAAACGCATTTGATACTTTGCTGACACTGCAGCATTAATGATTTTTCAGCTAAAATTTAACATACAGTATTTATTATAGGCACAAGTGAGAATTAAAGTGCATATGACATGTTTTTCCATTTTTTCCTGACTCATCTACCATGTTGCAATGGCAAATTCTCATCTTGAAATCCTTTAGAGAAGCAACTCAAGTCTCATAAATACTCAGTTGCAAGACTTTTTTAAAAACTAGGCCCAGGCACCATGATGTTATAGTGTGCTTGGCTTCCTTAGTTTATCATTCTCACTGTAGAGGAGGCTAAGGGCGAGGCTAATGGTAATGTCTGTATGAATGTAACAGTTACAACAGCAAACTCGGCAGGTGATAGTCAAAGTCTCTGTCCACAGTTTGCTTATGCACAGTCCACCTCCTTTGCTCTTTCCAGGGTCACGGATGAGGTCACTCCCGTGGATGGCGCGTTCTGCTAGCTGCGCAGCCATGTTGGGGATCCCAATGTACACCCCATTTTCACTCATGATCATGGAGTCATGATGGACGCAGAGTTAATTTAGAGGGACCCAAGATTAAAATTAAACAACTGAAAATGAGCATGTCATGGGCATTACTATGTTAAAAGTGCTACAGTATGTCTCCTTTAAGCGCCAGAACTGAGCAGAGAGCCACAGCACGTCTTGAACTATTGTGACATCAGCAACATCCCCTGTCAATGCTGGCTCTAAAGTTGGCAAGTCATGATGATGGCTCTGTTGGTGCCTATGAGAAAAAGCTGGTTTGATTTCCTCTGGGCTCTAAAATTTTTTCTAATGTGGCTCAAAGCTGTGGGTTTGGAGTGGCTAGCATATTATCTACTGCGCTGGCTGAGCTCAGAAAAATGACAGCTTGAGCCTTCCTGTGTAGAGTTTGTGGTGTGTGGCCCCTTAACTTGTTAGTAACATCCTCTGCATTTATATTTATATAGCAGTCTTGATATTTTGTAGCACTACATAATGCTGTATTTAGAGGGTAATTTAAGGATAGGGGATTTAGTCTATAGTGACACTTCCCGTAAGACCACTGTTTGCCATGGAAACTCTAAATGGCATACTGACATCGCATCTCACTAAAACCGCTTGAATTTGGTCCGAACCCAGGGATGTCAGCCTGCCTAATCATCACATCATGAGCAAGATGGAGGACGCCAGGGGATGATGACATGCGAGCTGTCACACCACGGGACAGTATGAAGTAATTTGTGTAGTGCTCCTCCCTGTGCTCTGCCCTGTATGGCTTGGCAGGAGCAAGCAATAGGCCGTGTCTCAGTTTGACTGTGGAGGTTTATTTTCTTGGTGTTTTCCGCTTATGTCTCAACCGCTTTCAGTTCTGACCAGGCAGTACCAAACGCATCCGCCAGTTTTGCATCGCTGACGTCAATATTTGTTTCTTTCTTTTTACTATAAATGGCCTGTTTGGTTTTAACCACAGCTGTTGAAATTCATACATTATGCTTTGTCACATGCAGCACAGCCAAGTTAAGACACAAACTCTATAGTTTAGGTTGCTTAAAATAAGCATGTTTGACAGAAGCAAACATCTGTCTGGTTTCATAACATATCGACCAGCCAAAAGTCCGATCAGTAAATTACACGGTGGATAGATTTACTCATAAGCTCCCTAAAGACTGTATCCTCCAATATATTCCCTACAGCATTAGCTATTGTTCTCTAACTATTGAATAAGACACAGGCACTTAGACAGAAAAGCCTTATTTGTGTATCTAAAGTTCTAATCCTAATTTTCCATGGGCTTTTAAATTCCAAAGGCGTTCACTGGCAAAAAAAAAAAACCTTTTTTTGCTCGAACATCTGTTAAAATTGACCTTGGTGAAAATATTGGCTGTACTTGGAGGCATTGTTATTCCTCTTAGGTTTTCTTTGGAGAAAATAATGATCCATGGGAGCAAACTGTGTGTGCCCAGCAAAGACTAACGGCACTTTTAAAGCATCAGGTAAACACGTCCTTGAAGACAAATGTGAAGAATATGGCCAAAAAGAATAACTTGGGGGATTTTGCCTTTTTTACTCGCGCTATTGTCATTATAGGATTAGCATTAATGCAGTTAAAGGACATAAACTAACAGGACCTTGGTGCCAAATTGTACCATCTGTTTTAAGTTCATACACTCTACTCTCTGCATCATTAATGGATTTTCATGTTATTTTATTTGCACTATACTTTATTCTCTTTTATTCTGTATCATCTGCTCCTTTTCAGTTGCATTTTCCTGGTTATTTTTATATCTTTTAACTGAAATACTCATCTCTCTGTATAAATATTATGAAATTGCATTCACACTATTGCTTCTCAAGCATGACTTGCCTACATTGGCTGTTTAGTTTCATGACCTATGTGTTAAAGTATGGGCTCTGTTATGTCTCTCAGCTCTGTATGTTGGACTGGAGTGGACTGGGTTACACTCGGGATTTTAATTTTAACTGTTTGTCTGGAAATCAGTTGTTTTGTACTTGAACGGTGCAAAACATCCACTGCATATGTATTATAATTTGGTGACACTTTAGATGAGGGAACACATATCAGCTATTAATTAGTTCATTTCATTTTCTACACGTATCAGTAGTGTCCAAATAAGTCCAAATTATGTCTCTGTAACTCACTATGTGTTCTGTGTTCTAAAATGATTAAGATTCTTGTTCCCTAACCCTGATCCTAATAAAGGGAACTCACTGAAAAAGAAAGAGACAAATACAACAGATGGTCCAGTGCAATTGTGCAAAACCACAAGAATGCTCAGCTTCAAATTTGTTGTCATTTAAAATCTCGTAACGAATACGTTTTTAAGTGACATACAGACATACATTACATTATACGTTCACAAATGTTATACACATTTCACCGACATTAAGTTTTCATTGCCTGCATTCTTATGATATGATACATGTGGCACTAAAGTGGAGCTGTATGTGAATATGCATTTCAGTGATAAATCTAGATGTTTTACTCACTACTTAAAAAAATCTGTCTTTTTTGTTGCAGTACCATTGTTGATCTAGTGATGGCAGTCTGGCTCCATACAAACCAACAGACATTTACCTGACAGGCCTTTTAAATGGGCCTCTGTCCCAGCATGTTCAGTGCAGGAAAAGGAGAATTACAATACGTTATTAGGATGTATTGACGCCAGATGTGCCCTGCCCTTATTCTACAGACCGAGAGAAAAGGTTATAGAGCTAATTGGCCATCTGACCAGCAAACATGGCTCATAGCCAGCCATTAACACGTACACATACAAATGCATAGATGTATGCAGGTGTGTGTTTCTGCAGCCTCCTGCTCACTGGCTTTATTGATTTCACATAAAAGCCATTGTAATAACAGTTTCTACTTTTTGCAAGATCATTCAGGTTTTGCAAAGTACACATAATATGAATCATCTGGGAGAAACAAGTGGGCATCAACCAGGCTAATTCATAACATTTACTATTAAAATTCAAACAGGAATGTCTATGATAATGAGCATTATCAAAGTGAATGTGCTGCTGAATAAATTGCAACTGAATCATAATTACTTCCCAAGTTTTTTGATTGAGGATGCTGCAAATAAATTTGACTCTTTTTGACTCCAGCTCACAAAACCGAATTATTATGTTTTTTACCATTTAAATGTAAATGTCAATGATATTTATAAGAATGAAGATGAGACTTTTTCTTAATTTTGATTTAGCATGGAGAAAGATATGCAACATCATGATGGCAAAAAGGACCAAGATGATAAGTAAAATAAACAAAAATGACCTAATTATACACAAAGTGAACAAAAATGAAGAATTGAATACACAGAATGAGCAAAAATAATCCAAGTAATAAAGAAAATTTTCAGCTCAATCCATTGTGATACTACTACGCACTATGGTCTCCACAGAGTCTTCCTTTCACAAAGTTAACCCTTTCACGCATGAATTATTTTAAAAAATTGCAGTTATGACATTTTGACCAAGGTAGTGGTTGAAAATACTTAAATTATGTCCATCTAGTCACGTCAGTTTAGTGAAATACAATCATAATTATACTTTATTATTATTTAATTACATGTAAAAAAGTAGGACTCACCATGCCACTTGAAACTTTTGATTTTGGTTGGTTTTCTTCCTTTTTAAAAGCATAACTGGTGTAGCATGACTGGTGTAGTTTTGTTAATTTTTTTTCTTGTTTTCTTGTCATTTGGTTCATTTACTTGATTTTTTTCTTCCTTTTGTTCCTTTCCTCACAATGTCGTGATTGTTTTGTCCTTGTTTTTTATTTTCCTTCTCATTTCGTTTTATTCTCACTCATTTTTCTTCTTTTTGCATTGAATTTGGTTTGTTTTCTTGACTGGTTTGTTCATTTGCTGCTGATTTTGCTACTTCTTCTGATTTTGTTTGCTTTCCTTCACTTTTTTATTGTTTTATTTAGTTTTCTTTTATTCACTTTTATTGATTTACCTCAGTATTTTGTACCTATTGCTTGTCATGTTTCTTCTTTTTCCTGATTATTGTGTTAATTTTAAGTCAGAATACTCACTGTCTTATTGCGTTTTGCTTTATTATTTGTCTTAATTTTTTAATTATTATAAATTTAATGTCACCTTGTTCTTGTCCAGTGTAGTGAACGCCATGTGTGAAAGGGTTAAGTGACCAAGAGAAGCATAAATTGAACAGAGTGATCGAATAACATTGTAGTGATCTGCATGGTAACACAGTTTTCTGCTTCAGGTCAGTGAGTGATTTTGCATCTCTTAAATTAAAAACAAATGTATTTCCTCATGCACTGACTCTGTTATAGACATGACTGTTAGTGATATGAGGTCAGAGGTTATCACAGGGAGCTAGACTTGCCTAATATGGCATCACTGAGCAGGGGTGTAGATATGTTTTATCATTATGAAGAACATTTTTAATCAGACATTGCAGGATACTACCCGGAAACTGAGCTTCAGGGACTTTCTGTGTTAGAATAAACTGTGCCTTTTCATACTGTATGTAATGTAAGTTTATGAGCTGAATATAATACGTACAAAATAATCAAGAACACAGGTGACCAAACTAATCATGAAAAGAAACCTAATTGAATGAGCAACAAAATGAATTCAATTGAACAAAATAAGAAAAACAACCAAGGATCAACAGGGCAATCAAGGAAAATGAACAAAATGATTTAAAAAATGAACAAAATAATGAATAAAATCAACAGGAATTAACCAAAAGTAGTACAGAATATAAACACAACAGAAATAATCAATTTAGACTATGCATAGTACGTAGCTTTTTGAAATTGCTTTAACATAAACACCAATCACCAGCCAAGATGCACAGTCTATCATGTTTTTCAGGCTTGATCACCAACCTGTAAAATGTCTGTAAAACATAAACCAAGTGTCCATACTGAATTTGTGTTTCACATATATGCACATGTCTCTGTTTCTTCATGAAATAAAGCCTTCAGATGCATGGCAGCAGCTCTCATATTCCTAAATGCAGAGTCGGTGTGAGGCCAGAGTCAGTTTCACCGGGCTAGTTTTTCCCTGATAGGATTGTTGTGCTCAGTCTTACAGTCTTGCAGCGGGGAAAGCACCGAAATAGTCTCCGTTTTCAAGGCTTTTGTGCCCGGCTGTCTCTCATACAGTAGAGAAGGTAGACAGGCCTGTTTAAAAAGCCCACCTGAATAAACTTCCTGTGCTATCTGCTCTAATTATGGGATTATCCCTCAGGAATTCTTATGAGCGCAGCAACACACTCGGATAGGCACTGAGGTACACACAACCAAACAGACGCATGCACGCTGCTTCGTTCGCTTGGTGTGGAATTTTCAGCATGTTTTAACAGTAAGAAGGTACAGTAGTATAATGTGATATCAGTAGGTTTAAAATTGCATACTTCATTAAACAGTAATTAACCCTGGACCTGCCAAGACATTTATCACAGCCAAATGGGTCAGATTTACCCAGGCATCATTTTTAATCCACAAAAACGTTCTCTGTTATTGAATGAAATGTGTCACGTCAAGTCAAAACATGAGTTTGTTTCATTATCAGCTGTGTTTTGGTCTCTGGCTTTCTAATGTATGTACTGTACGTAAAATTAAGGAATACTGGGAGCTCAGTACAAATCAGTCCAGAATGAAAGTGAAGATGGCTATTTACTTTTTAATGCACAATTTTCAAAAAAACTGGAGACGACACATTTTTAGTCTTGTGGTGCTTTTTGTATTTAGGTTAAATAGTGCTTCATATTGCAAATACAGTGGCTTTAATTTGTGGTAATAATGATTCTGCCCTTTACAAGCAATGTGCAGTAACTCAGCAAACAGTAAGAAAGATTACTTCAAAGATTTGTTTTTGTTGTTTTTTTAAAGCATTTTTTTGATTGTTTGGTTTATTTATGTTCATTTTTCTTCTTTTCTCATTGCATTTGGTTCATTTCCTTGATTGGTTTGTTCATTTTGCCACTGATGTTCATTTTTCTTCTGATTTTCTTTACTTTTTCTTCATTTTTGATTGTTTTTTCATATTTATCCATTTTATTATTTGGCGCCTTCTACTTCTTACATTGATTTTCACTATGAAGAGAAACTGAGCTGCCTTGGTGGAGGTCTACTTTCTAGTTAATGTTAATGTACTTGATTATTTTGTTAATTTTGCACTTCTGTTGGTTCTCATGGTGTTTTGTTCATTTTACTCCTGCTCATTGCACTGTGGCCAAATGTAGCTGAGTAGAAGTACATTAAACATACATGGAACTGGGTAAGAGTAAAACGTCTGTGTATACAACCACATACTGTTGCCTGAATACACTTAAAGACAAATTGACACAAAATCAGTGTATTTAAATAGGGACAGGGTCAGCGTACACCTTTTAATATGCAGGTGGTGCAGACGCCTCCTCCTGCATGTCTACAGGCTACAAAGTCTACTAACACTGAATTCAGTCTCCTAATAATATCCATATAGGCTGAAAAGTAACAGAATTTTAAAAAATTAAATCATTTTTACAGCATCAACTGATGGGAAATAACTTTGGTCTCATCCTTTTAATCTACTACAAACCTACTACAACCTCAGAACGCACGCCTCTGTGCTGGTCAAACCTAAATGACCATCATCCAGTGTTAAATTCACCACGTCTAATGAGCAATGAGTAAGATTGAATTTATCAGATTTGCACTGTTATTATCCAATCTAAAGCAAGAATATTTTCCCCTCAGATTGACCTAACATAGTAACAGTCTCTAACTGTAGAAATGAGGGTGGTGCAACGGCAACCTAATCAGCTTGTTGTTTGCATGTCTTTGAAAGTAAATGGCCCTAATAGCACATAAATGTACCCTGTTTTGTTAATAGCTGAACTGGCTATTTCATCCACAGATCAGAGACATGGTTTGATATCTCCGTGATCTCTATCTTGGAACGTTTGCAGCCAATTTACGGTGGCTTGTGATACAGCGCTGCAGATTTTAGACATTGTTTTGTGTAAATCAAGAGCGTAGACCTTGTATGGTGAGCTATAACTATCAGATCTTAGATTCCAAATACTTCAGTGATTTCAACTCAAGCCATTAAGTCTTTAAATTCACACTGGACAGATCTCAACATATACAAATATATGCAATCTATTGTTTTGCGGTCTGCATTAATGGCACTAATTATACATTGCTTCATATTCAGATTGCTTGAAGGGGTCAATAAAGAAGCAATACTTTATTTTATTGCATGTACTTATTTGTGTATACTTACATTTATATGAATGCATATGTATGTGTGCAGTACAAGATAAACACTCATACAAACTCATGCACCAGGGTTCTGGTTCATTTCTTTCAGCCCCAGGTCCACCGTGAACACTTTTGTTTTCCTTTGGGTCTTTTAAGTTTTGAGAAAGAAATGGCTGTGGTGCATTTTAGGGCCATTTCTCAGGAGGGCTAAGAACCAGTGAGCTTGTATAGAAAGAGCACTTTTCACTGTTTAAGTTGCTAAGACATTACATGGCATCAGGCCTTTATTTCCATAGAGCACCGTGTTGCCTGCAACGCATGATTAGTGACCTGTTGCTTCATCTAAAAGGATGCTGCGAGGGGAAAGTGAATCTCTGAGGCCTTGTGCCGCAACAAGACCGTATATTCAGAAAAGTCGTGATGGTTCACATTTATGGGCTGTGGCAGCCTTACTGTATACAGTCCCACTGCATCAGTAAAACAGACTTCTCTGCAAAATGTGCAAATGTTTGTATCTCCAGTCTCAATCCTTTTTATGTGTCCCTGTCAGCACCTATAAGAAAAGTACATACTGATGGTCTATTTTTATTCTCCATGTAAGGAATACCATACTTAATGTGTCTTGGTATTTCTGTGACAAAAATCTAAAATCTTATCATAACTTTTGCTACTTAAACACAACAATGGCATAATTCATACATGTTTAGTTAAGTGCATGTACTGTATTTAAAGGAATAAAAATCTATTTCAACTTATATTAATTACTCTTGATTAGTCAATAATTCAATCAATATAAGGTCAGAGAAGCAAAGTTTATAATTTTCCTCCAGGTTGTATTTGCCGCCAACGCTGTTTAATTCTCAGCCCACTCTCTGCAGTGAGACAGAGAGGCTTGATGCTCAAATGGGCTTTACAGTGTGTTACAAGAGTTACAGTGATACAATCATGTTTAATGTCTATTGCAGACATGAATCAATACCAGAGCAAAAATCTGTAGGAAGCTTCCCGTGGGAAACAATACCAAAACAGTCATTTTTGTCATTGAGAACATTTATATACTGGTTTTGTAGAAAAAACTCACAGACTTTCCCTTTAACATGATGTCCTCAAATGTCTTTTTTTTCTATGTATGAGCCCAGTTAGCAACTAAATATTTGAAATATTTATCAGTACATCCTTTGACTTTTGGCAAAGTATGAACTACAGTATAAGCTGTACAGTATTATATTAGTGGACAGAACGAGTTGCAGTTTTGAGGGTGATCAGCTTGTAATTTCCTGGTAACATGAGAAGTGATCATATTTGGACAAAAGGGGTGGAGCTATGGGAGGTGTATATAGTGTAACCTTCTAACCACAAGTACAGTCCAACTGTCTGTCAGGATACAAATGTTTTATTCAATCTATAGAAGCGATGAAGGTGTGACTCTGCAGGTGAGTGGAGGCGTCATACAGACCTGTCAATCAAAGCCAACAGATCTGACTATTTGCCATAATATTTCAATATCCAGAAAAAGGTGACCCAAATCACTTATTAGAGTCCAAATAAAACATTAGAGACCCCTATGACTCATGACAAAAATGTATTCAGTGTAACCCCATGGAAACCAGGCCTTTTGGAGCCTCGTAGAGGTCACCCTAGTGGCTGCTGGTGATAGAACCAGCACGTAAACCGCCACATTGGCCTCATTACGCAGGCCTGGTCTTTACCCACTGTAATAACCCAGATAATGGACATGGAAAATACCAAATCCCACTGCCACGAGCCAAATTTACGTATAAAGTCACAAGTATTTCTTAGACTCACATCACCTCCACACTTAATAAACTTTCCTTCTCTAGAGTATCTGAGGCGATGGCTGACTGAGAGTTTAAAGGAGGGGGGGAGGGGGGGCAGAGTCATGACATGTGTCTGTCATGGCGGCTCTTTCCTGGCGTTGACTTGTGTCTCCACCACCTGGGGATGATGGGATATTTACAGAGCGTGTGGGGCGGATGGAGTGAGACTAGAGGGTGAGCAGACGCCCCGCTTCCTGCATCTCACACGCATGTGCAGCACATTCTGTATTTTTAACATGTGATGCGTTTGGGGCAGCGTATGAACATCCAAATATTTTTTTAACTGATTTTCTGTCAGCAGCTTTCTCCAAATTATGTTTCTGATTCATTCTGTCACGCATGAAAAGGTCCTTTCAATGTAGGCACACGCTGCTTCTGAGCAGGGAAGCAAAAACACTCCTCATTTCTAAGAGACTTTTTACTACTACTCCTTTTCTTACTATTTTCTTTTTTTCTTCACTTGAGATTTAAGGCAATAGGTTTAGAATCATTAACATGTAATATATTTTATATTGCAACATTTAAAGATGATTCAATCAGAGGTGGGTAGTACTCATGTACATTTTACAAAATAAGCAACAAAATGAGCTAAAGTGAGGAGCGAATAATTAAGCAAATTAATAACATGTATGATAATGAACAAAATTGAAAAAAATAATCAACAACTATGCAGCAAAATCAGAAAAAATAGCAAAATAATCAAGGAAATTAACAAAAATAATCAAAACAAAGCAAAATTTAACAAGAAACAACAAAATAAACAACAAAGTGATAGTGCATTTACATTTGGCCACAGCTCAGTGAGTAAAATGAAGAAAAAACTCAAGGCATAAACCTCAAAGACTCTTTTGAGCGCAAACCCAACAGAACCAACGGCCATCTGCCTCAACCGGTTGGAGGTAGTGGAGAAAATAATCAAAGAGCAGCAAAAATCAACAAAGTATGTAAAATATGCAACAAAATGAGCAAAAATTGAACAAAATAAACAATTAATTGAACAAAAATCAACACAAAAACTGAGCAACAAGCAAACGATCAAAATAAATACAGAAATATGTAAAAAAAAAAAATGTAGAACTGTTTTTCTTGATGTTTGACAGTAAACAGTGTATAGTATTTTTACATCTACAGGTACCTGGTTCTAACATTTCATTGATGACATATAATGCACCTGTACTAATATATGAGAGTGTAACTAATTCCATATTCAACGTTTACAGCTTTTTAAAAAAATTTTACTTTTACTCAAGTACTTATTTTTAGGAGTACTGTACTACTATATGTATAATTTAATGCTCATCATTGTATTCAGCTGTGAAACATTTTGTCTCCAGTAACAAACTTGTTCATTTGGTTTATATCAGAGGCTTCTCTTTGTGTTGTTTTCATCTTTTTGGTTTTGCATTTGAGGTCTTTTTGCATCTTTAACATCATTTTTGTCTTTTATATCTCTTCATGTTGTACACGTTTACATTTTCTCTCATCCATTACAATATTTTTTAGTCATCTTGAGTCTCATGTTGTTTCCATCTCTTTGTATCCTTTACATTCTGTTCTTTTCTGTCTTTTTGTGTCTTTTATAATTGATTTAAAACCACAGCTAACTATGCATTTCCCTCAAAGTTCAGTAAGGATCAAAACTCAACCTAATCTAATTTGACCTTTATTGTGATAATTATCGATACTGATTAATATAGAAATGTTCATTATAAGCACATTTATAGCCGCATCACTCTGCTTTACTTTACATACACTTGTTCCATTGTGTTTTAAAAACAATTAATAAATGGTGAATATTTCTGAACACACTTTTTTTTGCTTCTGTTGCTTGGCAGATCACAAATATTTGAACAAGGATTTTCTAAGCTGCCTGAAAAATCTCCTTAAAGACGCGTAGGCTTTAAACGTGACAATCACAGAAGTAGTTTTTGGGTGTAAAAGGTGGACGAGCCATGCAGGGGGATGTATTTCACTTTAATTTCCTCCACAGACAGCAGCTGCTGCCCTGGCAAAGCACACTTGAGGATGTTATTGCTTTACTTTGACAGTCTAATACTGTACAAGATAAAACCAATACTGAGTGTCTTGGCAGAGAAGGTACAGTGTGTAAAATATGAGCTGCTGAAAGTGGCCATTTAACAGATATTTTAACATGTAGCTGTATATGTCTGATGCTGCTTGTGTTTATCATACAAACCAAAGTACTAATATGGTGGTGACCTGCACTCAGTATGATAAAGTTCACAATTAATCAGGCACTAAATGTAATTATTTGCATCAAAGGAGGCTGGATGTTATTTAATGGACCAGAATTGCAGTCTCCACATTGTCCCAGCGTGTCCTGCAGGCCAGTGATGTTTAAAGTCTCTCTGTGATTTGACAATTAATGATGCTTTTCATGGCTACGTTCCCATGTTAAAGCAGAATAAAAGAGGTCATGGCTTTATGTCTCTGCCATGCATGACTGAAACTTTTGATTTACACAACAGGTAGACCTTTCAGTCTATAGAGGACAGGTAGGTATTTTAATGTAGGTGTGATGAATACTTTATTGCAGTGGTTCTCAAAAGTGGGTTGTGGAGTCTGTTTGAATGGATCATGTATGGACTATATACTGTACATGATATATATATATATATATCTATATATATATAGATATATATCTATATATATAGATATATATATATATATCTATATATATAGAGTCGATTTTTTTCTGATTTGGATGTAATTGACATGTAGTAGCCATTACAAACATTTTGCTGAATGATGACATGTTAAATTGTAGTTTGTATTATATAATTATTATATTGTTATTCATTGAGTTCAGCTTATTTAATATAGAATAGGTATGGATCTACACTAGGAGTCAAAGGTTTGGTTTTAGTATTTTTCTCTATTTTTATTATTCTCAACATTGTACATTAATACTGAAAACATTCAGAAGTACGCAAGAACATGTATGGATTATGTAGTAATGAAAAAACCATTAAACAACACAGAACATGGTTTATATTACAGATTGTCTAAAATAGCCACATTTAGCTTTGATGACAGTTTTGTACACTCATGGCATTCTCTCATCAGCTTCATGAGGTAGTCACCTAGACTGTTTTCAAATAACACTTATGCCCTGTCAGTTAATCTGCACTACTTCTTGTCTTTTTAATGTGATTTAGACCGGTTGTCTTATGTAGAAGGAGGGTGGGTTCAACTACTGTACAAATCCATATTATGGCAAGAAATACTGTTCTCCTCAGCACTTTTATTAGAACCACCAGCCTCATAAAGCACCAATTTACAGTACCTCAGAGAGCATTTGATGGTTTTGGTGACTTTAAATAGGGACATTCAAAGGCATTTTTTGGATTGACCATCATTTCTAAAAGTAACTTAATATGTACCATGATATGGATTTGTACAGCACTTGTGGTAGCACAATACAGCTATTAACTCTGTACCCACCCTGCACAAGACAAATGATGGGCTAAAGTACATTAAGAAGGCAAGAAATGACACAAATTAATTCTTGACGAGGTACGTTTGTGAGCTGAGAACTGTTTCAGGTGACTACCTCATGAAGCTGCAAAATGCAAAACCATCACCAAAGCTAAATGTGTCCACTTTGGACAATCTAAAAAACAAAATATGTTCTTTAAAAGTTTGGATGTATTCAGTATTAATGTAATGCAATGGTACATGTTGCAAATAACAAAAAACAAAAACAGTTCTGGTGGAAAAGGTAGTGTATTTTTGTTTTCCTCTTTTTTGGGGGTGGGGGCTTTTCTAGAATATAAATGATAAGTCACATACAGACAAAGTGACACACTGGAGCCATATTAAGGTGGACTGCACAGTGCTCCAAGACCCTTATTGGCACAATGGCTGTATTGATGCCCATTGTTTCCCACCAAATTGTTTCCACCCTTAAAAGCAACTAAAAATATATTGCATTTACTCTTGAGAAAAACATACAAGTGCTTTTCTGTTAGACTAACCTGTCTGTTTTTTAATAGAAGGGAGGTGTTTAGAAAAGAGGTGCAACTATGCTGGGAAAATGGCCACAGCTGCCGTTGTTAACTCACAGAGATAGAGGCTGACCAGCAGCATGAGCGTGCATGTTGCAGCCATCTGGGATTATTAGCCAGGACAACAAGTAATGAGTGTAGCAATTAACGCCTAGAGGAGTGGTGTTGTCAATGTTATGAGGTGAGTGACATGAGGCAGAGCATGACTATAACAGGTGGAAGCAAAGGTCAGAAGAGAACAGCTCTCTGGTGGAGGCCGTTTTGAAGCATGCAAAGCGGAAAAAGGAAATTTAATTTCCACACTTTAGTTGTGGCCACTGTTAAATACAAACAGCACCAGCTACTTGAACAGTAGCAGAAAATGACCAGGCTACCAACACACATTATCACTAGTGGAGTCGGCTGTGTGGCAGCCACTGAGTTTTGAATTCTGCTGCGTTAGAGGTTCAGAATGACATTTTAGTTTAACCCTTTTATGCATGGTGTCTGCTACACTGCCCTACAGAGGTAACGTGCACCATTAAATTTATATTCAGTGGGTATTCTGACTTAAAATTAACAGAATAATTGGGAAAACATGAACAACATGAGATGCAAACGGTGCAAAATAGCAAGGGAAATGAATAAAAGTCAACAAAATCAGAAGAAAAACGAAATAAATAAGAAGCTACAGTACATGAACAAACCAATCAAGAAAATGATGCAAAAAGAAGAAAAATGTAAAAAAAATAATCAAATGAGCAAAATAATCAAGAAGTTGCTAAGACAGGAGCAAAAAAGAGAAAATATCAACAAAATAATCAAATAAATGAACTAAATTAGACACAAAATGAAGAAAAATGAACAAAATATAGCAGGGGAATTGTTTTTTAGAAAGAT
>JAQQAE010007337.1:0-15943 GCA_029823295.1 Pseudamia nigra
ATGGGGTTCAGGTCAGGAGAGTTGGCAGGCCAATTGAGCACAGTAATACCATGGTCAGTAAACCATTTACCAGTGGTAAGTAAGTAATCAACTATCTTTATGAACCGTTTCCATCAACTCTCAAAGTTTTATTTACTTCCACTGCTGCAGAACAGCACGAAGAAAAGGCTGAAATATCTTGTAAAGCTGAATAAATCAGTTGAATCAACTAGCAGGATTTATAGTCCAGAGCCAAAAGACACGATACAATATATCAATGTTCTTCATGTGCTTCACAGCAGGAGCATTATGAAATATTTTGACGTGATGTGTTTGTTTGTGTTGTAGTCATAGTTAGCGAAAGTGATTATATTCACCAGTCATCAGGCTTCACAGCCTCAGGGTCAGGAATCTTGGCTCTTTCATCCCAGTCGTCAGGTTTGGAGTCATTTGGGTCGTCAATCTCTTTGGGGGGGTTGACTGGAGGCACCACGTCATGCAGCAGGCTGCCACGGCTCACACTAGACTGGTCAATGAACATCTCATAGCTGTTGTCTGGATTTAAAACTGAGAGCAGAGGAAAAAATACACATTTGTATAAAACAGGCTCAGCTGGAGGTGGGACTGTTCATCATTCTTTCCAAATGACCTGTGTACCTAGAGTGTAAAGATGTGTTTTCTTATCGGTGTAGAACTTCTTGAGGTCCACGTCGGCCCTCTTGGCGTGCTTCTCCTCCATATCTTGGTTCAGAGGATTCATGTGGCGGAAGATGAAGTGCAGCTTGTAGTCCTCTCCACATTTATCAGGCCCAAACATGATGGTATAAGGTGTGCGGTCATGGAATTGTTCCTACACAGGAGGGTGAGAGCTCAGCTTAAGAAGACCTAATAAAAATGTAGTGTGTCACCACTGAACCATGAACAATAACCACAAGACCGACCAGACTGAGACTGCCACTGTCTGAAAGCAGTTTGATGTAAGCGCCCCCACAGTCAATCCCATCCTGGAAATTTACTTCGTACCTGTGAATAGAGCATAACAAAATATTATTTATCATGGCGACTTCTGCATTAACTATAGATTATTTTACTTTTTACCAGGGTGGCTGAGTGATACGGCCGAAAAATTTGATCTAGGTTGACACTCTAGTTGCATTACATATAGTGAGATTAGGCCTACATCTAATGGAATATCTAACTAGTACAACATTCAGATCCACAGGTGACTTAATGATGTGACATTGATCAGAATATTAATCTACACAGGGGACACCTGACAGCTTTCTTTCTGGCTTTTACTGCATTGCACTGTTATTTTTTCAAACTCCTTAAATCACTTTTGAAACATAGTTTCTCCTTCTGGGAAATATGCAGCTGATCTTGACCTGTACATGTCTGCGATGGTCATCAGACATCAAATCCACCTGTTTATGCGCACACACACATATTTGCCTTTCAGTCAGAAAGCCTGGGCTGACACACTGAGTCCACTTAATGTAATGGTAAATATTTGGTTTTGTCAAACTAGGTAATGAAAGAGATCCGGGAAATCCGGGGCCTGCTGAACTGACTGTGTGTTCCCAGGCCCGTTTGTCCAATTACAAAAACAAAAGGCAGCATGTGTACACAATAAACTCACTGTAGGACCAGAGGTTCATCGTGGAAGATGAAAGGTTTATTCAACATTGCAGCAATGGCGTGGTGTTTGGCTCTGGACTTGAGCACCAGACCCTGATCTCCAGGCACCTTATTCTCCTTCAGCTGCTCCACAAACCACTTCCCTACAGACACACAGTACAGACACGATCAAGAGGAGCACAAAGACAAAAAAAAGAAAGAGGCCAAAGATCATTCTTAAGGGACACTTTGTTTTCACTTTTACTAAAAACCTACTGTACAGCTGTATGATAAATCCATAGTCACTGTTACAGATTATATCATATTTAATGATAATTTATTGTGATGAAACATTTTTCTTTTGTCTCTATAATGATAAAATCTCAAAAAAACATGCACTTGTTTTACCAGATTAAATAAAGACTAGACATTGTTTATGATTGCAACATAAAGGAAAAAGGCAACAGAGTTCAGTTTTGAGGGATTTTTCAAAGTTGAGCTTGAGCACTGAGCAGCTGCAGCACTGAGCTGTTTGTAATGCACAGATGTAGGGAAATCCTGGGACCACCACCTGCAGCAGCAGTCACTAGGCCATGAGACCAGAGCTCAGGCCCAACAACAGCAGCAGTTCAGACTGGGCAGCAGATCTCCAGGCCCAGGTGAGGCCTACTGTATCCAGCAACAGCTACCAGGCTCAAGGAAGGCCCACAACCTCCAGCAGCAGCCACCAGGCCAAGGTGAGTTCCACCAAAGGCAGCAGCAGCTACCTGCCCAACCTGGGCTCAGAACCTGCAACAGGAGCCTCCGAGCCGAGGTGAGATCCACCACCTGCAGAAGCAGCAGCTCAGCCAACAGGTCAATAGCAGCAGTCAGACCAGAGTGAAAAAAACACTGTAAGGAAACCAGTTTGATTTTGTGTAACTTCTGCCAAAATGCTACCAAAGAAAATACAAGTTTACAATGAAGAGGAAATGAATGAGATGAAGCGTTCCCTAAACTTCATGCCAGAAAAAATTACCAAAATGTTAAAACAACAAATAAAGCTGCTTGAACTAGTGAAGTATGTAAATTAAGAAAAGATATCCTGGAAAAGAAAATCTATTTCTTGGAAAAGCGCGTGATGAACTGGAGCAGTATACTAGAATTGATGATGTAATTGTGAGTGGATTAAAGACTGCTCATACACATGAGTTACAGCTGGAGCAGGTGGTGAAGGTGTGGAGGACAACATGTTGGTAGAAATGCCCTCCCTGGAGCAACAGGTACTCCAGTTCTTTAACACTAGACATATCTCCATGGACAGTAATGCCATCTAAGCTCGCCACATACTGCCACGGAAAGACAGGAAGGCACAACCAACTATTATCATCCGTTTTACAACCAGAAAAGCCAAGGTTGAACTCTTAAGATAAACTAAAAAACTCAGAGGCACGGATGTATTTGTCAATGAACGCCTAACAAAGAACTGATATTTCAAGACAGGCCAGGATTCTCAGGAAACAAAACAAAATACAAGCAACATGGACAAGAGACGGTAAAGTGTGGATTAAATTAAATGGAACACCTGTGGAGGCCAAAGTCATCATGGTAAGAGAGCTGGTCGACTTGGATAAATTTACGTAATATTGTAGATTAGTCACCAGACACCACATGCCTCTCACATGGTCAACAAACACTGTCATTAAGGAAATGTTAAAAAAAGGACTTAACATGAATGTACTAAGATGAACAATATACCGGTAGACGACATCCAAATCTTATCATTAGGAGAGGATCTTTGTGTGAAAACATTTGAACACAGTGAATATTAACAGCATAATGATGAACATAACATTGATCCAGAAAACCACTGCTATCATAGTATAAACCACCAGTGTAGGTATTTTACTGAGCGACAATTATAAAATAATATCTCTGACAAAACATTTTCAGTGATTGATTTCAAAAGCAGAAGTCTGTCTGTGAATTTTACTGACATCTATGATTGTTTACTACAGCACAAGCTTGATTTTTCTGTTGTTGCAATTTCCATGACCTGGTTGAACAATGAACAGAACTATATGATTTAAATGAAAGGTTATGATCTTTACACCACTAAGAGAACAAAAAAGAGGGGGGGTGTTGCTTTGTATGTCAAGTCTTCTTATGTCATATTGTTGAACACGTCATCTGAAACAGAAAATCTAATGGAATGTGTCACTGTTGAAATACTAACAAAAAACGCAACAAATATAGTAGTATGAAAAAGTTTCGACACCTCTGACAATTTCTATTATTTTCATTTATAAATCAGCAGGAGTTTGGATCAGCAACTTCATTTTGATCTATCAAATAACTGATGGACAGTAATATTTCAGCAGTGAAATGGGGTTTATTGGATGAACAGAAAATGTGCAGCATCAAAACAAAATCAGACAGGTGCATAAATTTGGGTACCCTTGTCATTTTGTTGATTTCAAAACCTGGAACTACTTAGCACTGATTAATTGGACCACAAAATTGATTTGGTGAGCTTGTTAAGCCTTGAACTTAACTTGAACTGTTGAAATATTACTGTGTCTATCAGTTATTTGATGTATCAAAATGAAATTGCTGATCCAAACACCTCCTGATTTATAAATTAAAGGGGTGCCTCAACTTTTTCATGCAATTGTATAAATCGTAAGTTGTGTATACAGAGCTCCTGGTACTAACATAGATACATTTTCAGACAAACAGTCAGTACCATGATATTAGTAAAAAGAAGCATTTTTTTTGTTTGAGATTTCAACATTGACCTTTTAATCCTTATGGGCAAACACAAATGATTGACTTCATCAGTTCTGTTTTGTATCACACATCCTAGTAGGATAACTGCAAATACAGCTACACTCATTGATAACAGATTCCAAATGTCACTGTGGGCAGTATAACTAGTGGGCTCATTATAAATGATATAAGTGACCATTTGCCTGTTTTTGCTGCTTGTGATCTGGGTATAAAAGCAGAAGTTGAAAGAGACACAAGGTTTTTCATCACACAGGTAACAGAAACCACTATTTCTCATGTTAGGAATGACTTAACAAATCAGGACTGGAACAAAATTTATGAAAGTGATAATGTGGATAAAGCAAATGAAGAATTTATTTCTATATTATGTAACCTCTATGACATATAATGCCCCCTATCGTCCAAAATTGCAGAAAACAAATACAGAAATAAGCCATGGATGACTAAGGGTCTGAAAATGCCTGCAGAAGAAAAAAAACATGCATAAAAAAATCCTAGACCTAAGAACAATGGAAGCTGAAACTAAATATAAGACTTATAAAAATAAGCTCACAAGTATTTTGAGGTTGAAATAAACAAAGTTGTTGAAACACAATTTTAGGAGTTATTGTTGATAGCAAATTAAATTGGAAAGTCATATAAATTATGTCAGAAACAAAATAGTAAAATTAATCACAATACTGTATAAAGTGAAAAACTTCATTTGTCAAAAATCATTCTTTTATATTATTCACTCATTGTTCCCTATATGACCTACTGTGTAAAACTATGAGGAAACACCTACAAGACAAACATGAACTCGATATTTCTATTACAAAAAAAGCAGTATGAATGATAACCAGCAAACCTTACCGTGAGCCAACACAGCCATTTACTCAGTTAAACATACTGAAATTCAAAGATTTGGTTGATTACAATACAATTCAAATTATGTACAAAGCCAACAATAATCAATCACCACTTAGTATCCACAAACTGTTTCAAATTAGGGGCAACAAATACAATTTCAGAGGGAATTAAAGTTTTGAAAAACTTATGATTAAAACAAATAAAAATTGCTTTGT
Organism: Pseudamia nigra; assembly: GCA_029823295.1. Classification (NCBI taxonomy): domain Eukaryota; kingdom Metazoa; phylum Chordata; class Actinopteri; order Kurtiformes; family Apogonidae; genus Pseudamia; species Pseudamia nigra. The sequence continues at coordinate 5,430 of JAQQAE010007337.1, forward strand.
GTTTCTGTTATAGGGGTGAAATTATGGAATTGCTGTCCAGAGAGAATTCAACCATGTAGTATGCATAAACTTCTTCATCTTCAGCCTTCTTTCATCTCTGTAATGTTGCCAAAATTATGAATATCCTGTCCCAAGGTGATGCAGAAAAATTAGTCCATGAATTTATTACATCTAGGCTGGATTATGGCAACTCACTACTGGCAGGATGTCCAAATAAATACATAAAAAAATCTACAGCTGCTCCAAAATGCTGCAGCACGAGTCTTAACTGGAGTCAGAAAGAGAGATCATATTTCTCCAGTACTGGCTTCTCTTCCTTGGCTACCTGTATAATTTAGAATTGAATTAAAAATCCTCCTCTTAAATTACAAAGCCTTTAACAATAAAGCTGCATCCTATTTCAAAGACCTTATTGTTCCCTATAAACCAATCAGAACTCTTCGCTCGCGGAGTGCAGGTCTACTTGTGGTTCCTAGAATCTCTAAAACTAGACCGGGAGGCAAAGCCTTCAGCTACCAAGCTCCTCTCCTGTGGAATCAACTTCCAATGTGGTGCCAGTCACTTTCTCTCCCACAATCCCCCTCTCTCCTCCCCTCTCTCTCAATCTTCACTTTCTATCTTTCTAGCCACCTCTCTTTCTTTGTCTCTCTTTGTGTCTTTGTCACCTTATTATTTTACATTCATTATATTGTGATACTAACTTCCCTGTAGTTCTGTGCTTCTTCCCTCTGCCCTAGGTCTCTTGATGTTGGGTTTACTCTCTGTGTAGTCTCGAATTGTGAAGCGCCTAAGATAATCTTCGATTATGATTGGTGCTAGACAAATAAAATTGAACTGAAAAACTGCTTAAATGTTTTGTATAAAAATGACATAATTTCTAAACATTGTACTAACTCTTATGGTGGAAATCTTTATGTTGCTTCTTTATTGACTTAAATGTGGTGCTTCTTGACATTATTCTGTATATATATACACACACACACACACATATATATAAATGAATAATTTGAATAGTTATGAGTCATGGGGTAGGTGTCAATAAGCTTCAGCTTCAGCCTACACCCTTTCGGTTTTGTTGTTTGCTTCTATTTTTTTGGCTGAATATCTTTTTTTAATGCTTTAAAATGAATAAAAGCCTGCTGGAAGCTTTTGTCAAGCACTAGTACAAATGATTAAAGTGGTCAATTATCGCAAGTTCCAATAAATTCAAAGTATTGCACTGACACAACAGGTATGTAAATTTGGATGTGATGGTGAATCCAAGAGGATCATGAATAAAATTTTAATTCTAAAATAAATACAGTGGTACTCTGGCTAATGAATGCTTCTGGTAACAAAAAATCCGGGTACCAAAGAAAAAAATTCGGCCAAAAATTTGAACTGGCTAAGGGTAAAAAATTTGGGTAACACAAGCGATAGACGAGGAAGTGAGCTAGCAAGAGGCTAGCTAACACAGCTAGCCTCCTGCTAGCTCACTCCTGCTCCTGCTAGCACCCGGAGGCTACTAACACAGGTTAGCCTGTGTTGGCTGGCAGCTGGATAACACCGGCTAACACAGCTAGCCTCCTGCAGCCCTCCTTACCCTCCAGTGTGTGTGAGACACACTGCGTATCTGACACACGCATGGTCTGGGTTAGTCGTTTTACCGCTAACACATGCAGCCTCCGGGTGCCGGCTACACACGCTGACAGAAACAGACTGTGCGTGTGTCAGACTTGCAGCCGACAAGCCTCCTGCCGTTTTAGCCGGCAGCCTCTGGCTAGCCTCCGGCTATAAATCATTTTTAGAGCTAATTTCATGCATTCAGTTTCAGAAAATTAACACAACTTCCTTTTCAAATAATAATAATGAATAAATGTGCACGTACAGGTGTGTAATACATACTTTATATGGGAGTTTTCATGGGTCCGGAACGGATTAATTGGTTTTACATGTATTCCTATGGAAAAACTGGCTCTAGCTAATGAATGTTTTGCCTAATGAACGTGACACCGGAACAGATTCAATTCGTTAGCCAGTGTAAATTAAAATCACATAATTACATATTTGTCTTGTGTTGTTGTTGTCCTTTTTGAGTCTTAACATCTTGCGTTTCACTTCTTAGTGCACAGTTGCAATCATATTTTCTCTTTGTCAGTCATTTTCATCTTGTTGTGTCATATGTATCACTTACTGCCACAAATAACTGTCTGGCTTCTTCAACTTTCACTCAGGTTCAAAAATTACTAAAATCACCAAAAACCTGACTAAAGTAATGCTAAAGTAATGCTTTGACATTTGTCATGATAATTGTACCTGCTGACTGGCTTGTCATCACATTTTACTTCAGTTTCTCTCTGTTTCCAGACTCGCCGGTTAAAGTGAACATGACTTTTGAGAAGCTGTGACCTCAGGAATTACAACACCAAATAAAGTGTTAGAACAGCAGCCAAAGCTTCAGCCTTAATCCCTTCTTGCAAACAGTCTCCTTTACCTCATAAAGGATGTGTCCAATTTGACAAAGTGCCATAAAAAAGACAACAAACCGTCATATTTGGCAATATCTTCATCTGCATCCCCTTTCACCGTCTTTGACAGCTGCCATCTGTGGAGATCAATGGCACAAAATGTTCAGTGAGACTCTCCAAGTCTCCTGCGTCACTCAGTACCATTGGAGGTGATTTATCCAGTGTACATCAAAAATTTATGGTTGATTTTTAACAGCAGCAGGTGATAAAACTGCTGTACCTGTCCAGGGATCCGTCATCAAAAGTCTCTGCGAAGTAGACGTCACCAGTGGGAACGGGAGTCTTATATGTCACCTTAAGAACAAAATCCACAAATTAAACCTTTAAAGCTTTTCGATTTTAAAGTAGCCTTTTCCAAGCATTGTGTTAGGAACCAAAATGGCTCAAAATAGGCTACAATTAAAAATTACTTTCACTTTTGATATTTTTGATTGACTGATTTTTGCTCATTGTGTTTATTTTAAGATTTTTGTTTATTTTCAGTCACTTTTTTGATTACTTTGTTCAGTTTTGCTCATTTCTTAATGCTTTTGTTTGTCCTCATTTTCCAAGACATTTGGTTTCTTTTTGGACATTTTCTTGTTAAGTTTGTTTATTTCGTTCACTTTCTTAATTATAGCATAGTGTTGATTTTTACTGAATTTCGAACCAGTCTCCTCTCCTTCTGCATCAACACTTCACTGCATTCAGGTCTTCCACTGATCAAAGCAGTGCAGTAGGTCTTCTTATGGCAGTTATATCAGAACCTCTGTCGTTCTCTTCTGAACTTCTGGCACAGACTCTAAATGCGTTCATTTGACACAGATTTGATCTGAGGAAAAAGTTACACAGCGCTAGATCAGCTGAACAAGGAGAGGGATCAAGCACTGTGATTTGTTTTTGGGACAGAAACTGCTTAAAAGAGAGCATAGTGTGAGCTGGAGCATCGTCTGGACTAAGAATGAAACCAGTTTTTTTCTGACATTGAGTCGTTGATCATTTCAAACAACTATTTTCAGAAGTGTTTGATGTGCATGGACGTCCAAAATCTTCATCATTTAAATAATTTGTTGCATTCAAACATGTGTATGCGTGACATGCGGTGTTCTCCATACACCTCAGTTAATGGACAAAAAGAGTCACCTGCTGTTTTATTCCATTTCACCAAAATTTTCAAGTTAATATGTTGCTCAATTTTTAAATTACTACATTTCTAACATCTTAGTAAAAAGACATGCACTTCAGTGAGTATCTAGCAGTGAAATAAAGACACTTATTGGAAACTTATAGCAGTTGTGTGTGAATAAACAACCTTCGATATATAACATTGTGAACCACGTGCTTTTATCCTCATAAACAGAATGCAGCAGTGTGTTGATAGGGGAGGATATTGAAGGAGAAGAAGATAATAGAAAATATTAATCCATCCATCAATTTTCTACCCTTTAATCCTAATATTTATGTTCAATAAAAATGTATTATAACATTATTCTATTTTCTTAAAAGCCATACCTTGTACATGACCAATAATACTAATAATATGTCTGTTTCATTTGTTGAATTAGGTTATCTTTATCAACTTTAAGGACTTGTGTGACAATCCAATGATACTTTCTTCTTTGCCTTGTGACCTGTTTCTGACCTGGAAGGAGATGTTGGCATCAGTGCCAGTCTTGCCAGGGGCTGCTTTTCTGTCCTCTGTGGCGTGCTCTTCATCCATTACTGTCACCTCATCGTCTTCTTCCTCATCCTCTTCAGCCATGAGTACCTTCATTTCCTCTTCGTCTAAGCCCATATCCTCCTCGTCATCTGATATGTCAACCACTGGCTGGTTGTGGGCTGCCACCACTGCCACAGCCAGGGAGGAAAGGAGCAGCAGGCGCCACATCCAACCCCTGTCCAACTTCATCTGGAAGGGGGGGATTGAAATGACAGTGAGAAAGGAACGTGTGGATGAGCAGCAAAAGAGGAGGGTGTGATATGGGAGGATGAGGATGCTGAAAGAGGGGGATGGGGACATTGAAGCTGTTGTGAATGAGATGGATGTTATTTATGGACAGCAGTGGGATGTGGGCATGTGGGGGTGTCACTGATAAAAATAGAGCACCCGAATGTCTGGGGGCCTGCCATAATTATTACATCATTTCCTCATTGTGTTTGAGCTAAGTACTTTTCATAATCATGATAATCAAGTAGTATAGAAAAACAGCTGGGTGAAAAGAAAGAAATAAGTAGGCCTGCACAATTTGACAATGTAATTACTAAATATTGTGGTTTGAAATTTAGAATTGATTTGCTTACTTATCAAATAAAATGAACAAATTATTCTTTGTGAAATTAAATTTTTCCCCAATTGTCGTTAGATGAAAAAGGAACAATAAAAAAAATTAAAAAAGGGGCCAAAACTGATCAAAAGGAGTACTAAGTAAAATAACCAACAAATACACAGCAAAACAGCCAAAAATCTTCAAAATAAACCAAAACTACCAAATTAATTATTAGAGTGAACAAAATAAGCACTATATCAAAATTAATAAAATGTTTCAAAAAATCCTTATGAGGGAGCAAAATCATCAGTCATGAACAAAGCTCCCATTACTTATGTAAAGCAGGATTTTTAGAGACAAAAAAGCTGCATATCATCTACAGTTAAATGTTTTATTGGGGAGCAAAGCCCCCCAAATGTACACCTCACATAATACATGAATTCACCAGACAGACTCAAACAAATTCACTCACACACATTTGGACAGAAGCTCCTCCTCACCTCCCTAGATACAATCAACTGAATAACGGCATGAGCTCAGATATCTGTGACACTAAACATCAGCCTCAGTGAGCCTATTGATGAAGCCACACCCGCTCACTGTTCTTCAGAGGGGCAGGAAATGAAAAGCACGGGTGCAGACAACACAGCCACGGACCTCTCTTAGCTACTAATTAACTCTGATTCCCACTTCAGTGTTGTTCTGTTCACTAACATGACAGGAGGGGAGGATGAAAGGGACTCAACATTAACATAGAAAGAAAGCAGCTATGATAATTTCACTGTTAAAAGGAAAGCTACTACCAGAGGCGTAGATTTCAGGGGAGGTGAGGGGATTTTCTTCCCCTCAATATCAGTAAAATGTGCATCTGCCATTGTCAACTGTGGTTCAAAGCTCATTTAAAATGGTCTAAGGCATTCATCTGACCACAGAACACTTCTTCATTTCGCTTCAGGCCATTTTAAATGAGGTTTGGCCCAGAGAAGACAGTGGCGTTTCTGACCTGTTTTCACATATGTCTTCTTCTTTGCATGATACAACTTTAACTTGCATTTGTGGATTGCACAGTGAACTGTGTTCACAGACAGTGATTCCTGGTAGTGTTCCTGAGCCCATGCAGTGATGTCCAGTAGAACTTTTTTTGAGACGTGTTGCTGCCATCAAACTCAAAATAAGCAAATATTTTCTATGAAATGGTGGTAAATTGTCTCATTTTAAACATCTGATGTGTTGTTTACGTTCTATTGGGAATAAAATATGGGCGTATGAGATTTTCAAATCATTCCATTCTGTTTTTATTTGCATCCCAATTTTTGGAATTGGGGTTGCATGAGATAATATGTGTAAATGAGTACCAGGGGCAAACTGTGTGGATATAATAATACCAATTAATTATTTTGGATGTTCTATCCAAATGTTTGATACAGGAATATGGAGATATTCATCCAAGATGAACCCCAACCTCAGATAACTGCAATATCTTGATCACGTAATAACTGACATGCCTGTATACCTAGATATGCTAAGAACTACTAGGAATGTTTAAGCAACTGTTGAAAATGATAAAAACGAGGAAAATTAAAGCTTCTTTTAACTGCCCCTACACGGTACACAGAATACAGTCCAAATATAAGTGACCACATTGTGTGCATCATAGATTAACAGGCACATTGTTAGGTTAAATTCATGCGACATGCTACAAAATTATTAAAACGCAGAACTAAAATACTGTAAGATAATAACAGCTTAATATGCTCAATGAATGTGTAATATAATAACCAGGCAGCGCGTCATTAGAAACTAAAAGTGAATATTCATATCCATTCCAATGTTCACATCGGGGCAAATGTCGCTCCACTTATGTACAGTTTCAGCTGCTGCATTTTCGAGCACTGGCTGTTTTTTTGTTGTTGTTGTTTTTTGATTCAACACTGGTTTCCTTATTTTGACTTAGACCAGCTCCTCTCAGAGATACAACACCGTTCTGGTCCAAAAAGAACTGCCTGGTACAACCTGGCACCCTCGCAGTCCTTCATGGCTTTATTTCATTTCTATCATGTAGAGGGGCTTAAGGTCCAAAAGAAGAAGAAATTACAAAGAAAATGTCACAAGACAAGGCTAACATGGCTGCCACCGAACACTGTAATGTCCAAATTCTTTTCGCTCTCATAGCTAATGCTAGCGAGTTGAACGGCGCGCCATTCACCAACACTCAGCGTTAGCATAACAAAAAAAAAACATCCCACTAAAGTAACAGTCGTATGAGAAGAATATTAATTAAAACTGATTTTTTTAAAAAGCAAAAATCATACATTTAAAGGAAATGAGAATGAATATGTCTTACTGAACTGAGATACTGTATTTATTCGATAGCTACAGTTAGCTCGCAAAAAGCAGAGGGATGAGGAGAATGAATGAGCACATACAAACAAACCTTGATGCGCCTGATTCTTTGTTACTTCAAAAACCTTCGATGTACGCGACTTCTCCGACTTGAGTAAAAACACAAAAGGAAGATATGCTGGGAATAGTACGAAGCACTGTTGGAAAAACACAGCAGTCGATAGGAGGAGATGGACAGCAGACGATAGCTTGGCCCGGATAACGGTACGCGGTAGAAGGTGAGTGGATGCTTGCCAGTGCGCACGCGCAACTTGCTAGGGCAAGGACCCTGTGTGGTGCCTTCACTGCCAGTGGTACAAAAGGACACTTGAAATAACTGTATAGTTCATCCCGTTTGTGTACATATTTCGTGGACTTTTTTATTTTCGGTGGATTTCATTAATCGATTCTAGAACATTACTTCGTAGACTGGATTATTTCAGTATTCTAAACATTCTCTTACTATACACTCGGATTTACTGGTTATTTTAATTTCAGTTGTTACAGTCCCAACATACATACATCAAAGTATGATACGTATTTATTTAACCACAACACCAAACATACACCAGTCACTATATATTTTAACAAGAGTCTGAGAGACAATATATTTGACTCTTCTTTCAATTGAATTGAATTGAAATTTCTTTCAAGAGGCATTAATGCGTCAGGATTTCAAAGTAAAAGTTCGTGCTCAGCAAACTTTTCTAAAAACTCCTCCGAGGACACAAAACAAATTTTGATTTGTTTAATAAATTATAGACATACCTAGACAAAAAAAAGATTCATTGAATCACAGCTGTAAACACGATAAATGAGTACCAATAAATTGCATCCCCTCTTATTAAGACAGTTTTGCACTTCCGGAGCAGGGGTTACAAAATACTGATGGCGGCCACATGTTAAACGGAGCAGTGGAAGTAGTGAATATATTTGAAATATAATTTACACAGCGTCCAACAAAATGAAGGACACGCCTTTATCAAACTGTGAACGAGAGTTTTTACTTAAAGCCATTGAAGAGAAAAAGGTGGGCTTTTGTTTTTATTTTTAAATGCTCTCTGAATAGCGCGGATATTTACCAGAAGTATCATCATACACGGAATATGCGAGTTTATCTTTTAGTTTTCATCATTTTCCTTGTGCTCAATATGTAGACGATGAAGTTATTCAAACATAACTTATACCACATGCAATTAGAGCGTGATTATGAGTTTGAAAGCAGTTTTCATTGTGTCCTACTGCCAGCGCCTGGATGGACGGCAGTCGTACGACTACAGAAACCTGAAGATCACCTGTGGAACCGACTACGGATGTTGCTTTGTGAATTTGGGGAAAACCAGGTGAACTCGAGACCAGAAGTCTTCTTTGCATGTTACCTGCTTCGTAAGGCTCATTTCTTACCAACTCACCCACAATAAAGAACTTGTCCTAGTTTTTGTTAGCTGCGCTTCAAATGTGTCGTTTTGGATTTTTATTAGTTGCGATTCTTTGTTTGTGTTGTCTAGAGCTTCCCTGTTCCCCAAAAATGCTTAATAAATCAAATATGGTAGGAACTAAATGCATACATACTAACATTTACACTAACATTAAAAACGCAGATGAAGTGCAAAATACATTGAAGTAGAGTTCCTAGAATGAATTTTTCACTGCTTTTGTGTGAAAATGTTTTAGAGGTACCAACACCCTACAGTTTTTACTGAGATGATTACATTTATCAAATAAGAGCATGATTATATTTGTGACGCCTTTTGACACACACATCACAAGTCAGCATCCGCTGTCCCCCGCGTGCCTAGAGCAAGGCATTGATTCTTCAGGGCATTGAAAGTCCCTGGGGAGCTGTGCCAGAATTTCTGCTCCAGCTGGTATTGTTCCTTCTGACATTTTGGCCCATGTTTCCCCTGGACTTTTATAGCCCAATGCTGATGTGTGTAATAAACTTTGAGTTACATTCATAAACATGACCGATCCTCAATTTTCATCGACTAATCCTGGTTGTGGACATGAGTACAGAAATGTGAAATTCTTATTCCTTTTTAATTTTACTCATATTCTTCATTGTTGACATGCATGTTTACTTCATATCTCTGGTCAACCAAAAATCCAGATGCCCGTAACACCTTGGGCTTTTAATGTTACTTATAACATTATTTGTACTCAAGAACTCTAGGGACAGGAGGGTCATTACATATCAAATTAACCAATGGGGTGTGCATCATAGTCTCAGAATTGCTTGATTTCTTATTTCAAAGGTAGACAAACTTAATTCATGGGGAAATCCAAACTGCAGTATTATCCTTGGAGATCTCTTAGTTCCAATGATAGAAGTTCTGAAGGAGGATGGGGTCTCTTTTAAAAATCCCTATGTCTAATTTTTGGCTATTTCCAACCCTAAATTTCACTAGAAGTTATAGAGGTATCATCTCAAAATATTCACAATTAAATGACCTTACATAGTTGCAAATTTAGCATTATGAAAATGTCAGATGCGAGTTCCCCTTTTCACTTGATGTGATCCTAAAAACTGGGAAAGAAGCCCAAAGACGCATTAATCATACAGCTTTCATTGACCTTCTTGAAGAAACGACACATCAGTAATAATTTAAATCTTTAGAGTTGGACTCCTGCTATTTGTGTGAGACGAGCAGTAGCCTGAAGTACCCTTGTGCCTGCTGTGAGGCTTAAATCAACGAATGACCATCAGAATTCCATGTTTTCAAGCTAAACTTGCTACATGTGTACCAAGTAGTATCGCTTTGAAACTTTGAGGAAGTTGGATATATGAGCAGTTGAATGCACCTCATTTGGATAATGTTGAGCTCTCTGCGCTTTCTTTACCTGATGCCAAAATACTTAGTCATTTTTGTTTTTATCTTACTTTTGGTGGCCTGCCTGGTATGCTAATTACAGATTTTGGTGAAACTGTTGGACTTTTATTTGCTACCAGACCACAGAGAAACAACATGCCTACGGAGTGAATATCTTAAGTGGTGAAGTATATCAAGAGAAAAGCACTAGAATGGATGTGGTTTTATTCATGTACAAGTCCAAGGTAGCTTGATGTTAAGCAGTTGTCCAAACCCACCAATTTGGTCATCGGTAGTACACAAATGTATCATTTTATAGTACACGTTTAAGTGGTTTGTTCTGTAATCCTATGATTTTTGATGCTGCACAAGGTATGGTGTACAAGTAGAACTGAAATCAATGAACAAGCACCACATGGTGTATGTACACATGCGCATGCACACAATGCCCAACAGAAGTTGTAGCTCCGTCCCTGAACCAGCCAGTTAATGCATTTACACTCAACAAAAATATAAACGCAACACTTTTGTTTTTGATCCCATTTTTCATGAGATGGACTCAAAGATCT
>JAQQAE010007338.1:0-15942 GCA_029823295.1 Pseudamia nigra
AGGAGATTTATGGATGTGGTGAAGGAGGACATGAAGGTAGTTGGTGTGAGAGAAGAAGATGCAGAGGATAGGGTGAGTAGGAGGCAGACGATTCCTTGTGGCGACCCCTGAAGGGAACAGCTGACAGGAAAAGAATAAGACGGTAGACATTTATCCTCAAGCCCTGTGACTATATTGATCCATCATTCTGGATCAGTACATCCACAATTCTGTCCATACCTGGGTCAAACTATGGGGTTTGATAGAATTTATTATGGTGTCACGCTGTGTTTCTTTGTTGTCTGGGTGTACCGTAGGTATATCACCATGGGTAAGAATCCTGCAAAAATCTTCTGGATCCAGATGATGATCCACATCGCTCCCAGTCTAAGTGATCGGTCCTCGTGTCATTTCTGACCCATCCCATCATCTTAATCTGTTCATAACTTTTCTTGTTGTGATGTGAACACACCTCCTGTCCTCCAACTAAAAAAATGATGAAGGAAATTAATAAAATAAACAAACGCCACTAAATCCATCAAAAAACAGGAGCAAAAATGAGCAAGTAACTGAATCGACTCATCAAGATAATGAAGACTGATCTCTAAGTACAGGATTGTTTCAGTAATCCTGTATTTTTGCTTTTTGGACATTCTAACACGGATTTGTCTGTCTGTTTCCTGCAGGTAGGGACGGATGCGGAGCTGGGGCTGTGGATGAGGAGGACTTCATCCTGGCCTTCGAGGACGTGCCTACTGTGCAGGTGTGAAAACTCGTTTATCACTGGCTTAAAGCGTGGACTCCAGTGCAAATAGCCTGGTTTTGTCACGGTCCTTCCGCTGACAGTGAGAGAATGAAAGAAGGTTGACCAGTTCACTTGAGTGAACCGTGTGAAAATGCCTCAACACATTCAGTTGGCGGCATTGATATTTTTGTTAAAAGTTAGTGTAATTTGGCCCAGTTTTGTTAACTTCTGTGACTATTTTCAGGTCTACATCCTGTCCACTTTTGAATCAGATGGGTCCAATGCTTCTTTCAAGACGAGAAGCGACAAGCTTCAAAGTGTCTGAACCTATTTACTTGAAAGGTGTCATATTTATTGACCACCATCAGCTGTCCTTCCTGTCTGCTTCTGAGCAGGGAAAGTCTCAAAAATCAACAGCTTGATGACTGAACGACCTCTAGTTCGGATTTCAGACTTGAACTTGACCTTTCATCAAACACCATCACAAGAGGCGGCCATCACAGATGTGTTTTCTTCATGTCTTCTTGTTAAAAGCAGTCACACCCTCGATCCTGAAGCAGCAGCACTGTTTATCTCTAAAGTTGACAGGATGGTGTTATTAAAGTGTTGTTTTTCAGCTGATCATCCAAGGTTCTCTGCTCAGTTTTGATTCCAAGAGGCTAAAGTTCTCAACAGGTTCAGACCCAAATGCTGAGAAGCATGTAACTGGACGACTCTACCACCAGACGGAACAAAGATGTGGTACCAGCTGGTCAGTTAAACTCAACTTGCCTTTTTAAAAAATGTATTTGTTCTCCGTCTGTCTGTTCCAGATCTACTCCAACAGGGAGGTGGAGGAGGCCATGACCAAAATCCGGGACGTGCTTTCAGACGACAAGCGCGACTGGGAGCTCAGAGTGGCCGCGGTGAGACGTCCCGTCGACACAAACACTCACTCAGGCATACGACCCGTTACTCGTTACTGTGGTTAAAGCGGCCGTTTTCATCCCGCAGCTTAAGAAGGTGCGTTCACTGCTTCTGGCCGGAGCCGCGGAGTTCGACGGTTTCCTGCAGCAGCTGAGGCTGATGGAGGCGCCGTTCAAACTGTCTGCAAAAGACCTACGCTCTCAGGTGGTGAGGGAGGCCTGCATCACTCTGGGGTAAGAACTCATCCACACACATCATTTAAATTCATCTACTCTCAAATGTGAAACAAGTGAGGAGATTACAAGAATGAAATCTGAGCTTTTTTTTATTTGTTGTCGAACCGAATGGACAAAATAGAAACTAAGTCCTCAAATATGAGCAAAATTATCCACAATATAATCAAAAAAAAGTACAAAAAGGGATAAAATAGTCCCTAAAAATCGACAGAAAATGGATAAAGTGAGCACCACATCAAGAAAATGAATATATATGAAGAAAATAATTCACAATATAATCAAGAATATGAACAGAAATTCAACAAATGAATGAAAAAAAGAATTAAATTTACAAAATGAGGACTAAATCAATTCACGTAGCATGTATTAACAAAATAAACAACAATATAATGAAGAAAATTTGAACATGAATTTTGAAGTTTAATGAACAAATGAATCCATACAATAAACACTAATGTGCAGAAAATTCAGAAAACAAATGCTATTTTCTAAAACGAACCATATGAATCAAATTATGAGAAACAAGATGGATGAAAATGGACAAAATAATCTATGGAATGAACAAAGTATTCAACAAAATAAACAGAAAATTACTAAATAATTTATAAAACAAACAAAAACTTACTAAATAATAAATAATAATACATTAAACAAAATATTAATAAATTAAATAATTAGTAACAAATGATGAATAATTAAATAATACATTAAACAAAATGTTTCAGAAAATGTGTAAAAATTATCTAAATAGCCACAAAATTCAACAGAAAGAAACAAAATACTTGAACCACGAGGATAAAAATGAAAAAAATAATGAAACGAGTAGAAACGAACTCGAGGACACAAACAGAAGTGTACAAATAATCCAACAGAACGGACAGGAGTGAGTCGTCCTGAACGTCTGCGTTGTGATCTGTTCCAGACACCTGTCGGCGGTTCTCGGCGGACGCTTCGACCACGCAGCGGAGTCCATCATGCCCACCCTCCTCAACCTGGTCCCTAACAGTGCCAAAGTCATGGCCACGTCTGGCGTGGCCGCCATCCGCCTCATCCTCCGAGTAAGTCTTCAGCCGGTCCACACGTCGCCTCCGTTTCCTCACGGCAGACGCAGGATCCCGTCCCGAGTCCATCATGAGTGTGTGCAGGCGCAGATTTAATAAACAGGGTGAAACCATGCAGCTGCACGTTCTCAGCGAGTGTTTCCCCATCCAGGGGCTTTAGTCACATTGTCAGGTTTCTGTTCTGTACATTTCACCTGTGGGAGAAATAAGACAAAACTGGTCAAATCTCGTGAGACGGAAGCGCGTGGGATGTTGTGACATGGAAAAATCCCTTTGCGCCTCAACACACATGTTCTTTATTCTTGTTAGTTTAATTTGTTTTTCAGTAGATCGAGGGTTTTTTTTTTTTTCTAACCAGTGGTCTGTTTTTTATTTTTTATTTTTTTCAGCACACACACTATCCACGCCTCATCCCCATCATCACCAGCAACTGTACGTCCAAATCTGTAGCTGTCAGGAGGTGAGAGCAGCATCAATCTGATTTAATTTATGTGTATTCATAGTGGCTCTAATATTATACACTTGGGTTTATTATAGTATATTTATTTATTTTATCTAATTTATTTATTTCATTTTTTTATGTGTTATTTTGTACGTGTTCAGTGTGTCAGTTAATTATTCCATGTTTATTCATGTGATTTTTTTTTACTAATTTATACTTGCGTTTATTAAATCACATCTATTTGTTTTTTTTTCTATTTTATTCTTAAATTGTATTTTAGTTGAATTTTCATTTCTTATTTTTTCTTTTAGGTCTTATTTCTTTCATTCTTGTTTACTTTGGCGTGTATTATTTCCTACTTCTGTTGGATATCACATTGATTTATTTTATTTTTTCATATTATTTTTAGTATTTTGTGCTTTGGATTATTATCTTATTTATTTGTTTTTATCTATTTTATTTTATTGTATTTTAGTTCAAATTTCTTATTTCTTTTTTTATTTTATTTTTTATTGCATTATTTTTTACCTGTGTTCAATATGTCACAATTATTTATTTTATTTCTATTTGCATTCATATTATTTTCTATTTTGTAACCAGGTTCATTATATCATATTTGTTTTTATCTAATTTATCTATTATATTTTTTTTTCCTTTTTTCCTTTATTTGCTCATTTAAATAATTTTTTACGTGTCATTATCATTTTTGAATTGAATTTACTTTACAGTATTTTAATTGAGTTTTTTAATGTATTTTTTATTATTTGTCATATTCATCTGTTTTTATCATCTCTATTCTTGTCTATAATTTTTCATATCGTTAATATTATTGCTTTCCTTTTTAAATTCGCCTTAAATTTTAACCGTGTCTTTGCTCTGGTTATGTTTCTTTTCAGTGACAGCACTGATTCTTTTAACATTTAATGCAACCTTATAAGAGTTTCTTTTCATAACATACATGTTTTTTCTCCTCATCTCATCATTTATGAAGTTATTGAACAAACAGAGGATTTGTAGCTTTTACTGTAAACTTTCAGTCTGCTTGCAAAGCCTTCATGTGTCTTTTACCACATTTCAGATCCATTTTTACAGCGAACGTGTGAAACGTTTCCCTGTGTTTCAGGCGGTGCTTCGAGTTTCTGGACTTGCTGCTGCAGGAGTGGCACACAAGCTCTTTGGAAAGGTGAGAACAGATGACATCATGTCACTACATTTACACCTGGTGTCCCGAGTCTAGGCCCCGCCCCGTTTTAACTCACGGGACCTAACCTGAGGAAAAAAGAAGTGGCGGCAGAAATTTTCCCACATTTATTGGAAATCCTGAAAAATGAATGACGAATTTTCCAGTCATGGAAAATGTATGGAAAATGAGGGAAAAAGTCAAATGTCCTGGGAAATCTTTAGTTCCCACGAAAATTACTGTTGCTGATTCTTTTGTTTTTTGTGAATTTTTGTTAATTTACTTGATTATTTTGCTCATTTTTCTCATTTTGTTGCTTATTTTGTTGATTTTTTTTTTTTTTATTTTGTTTTTTTGTTAACTTATTTGATTATTTTGATCCTTTTTACTCAGTTTGTTGCCATTTGTGTTGACTTTTATGAACTTACTTGATTATTTTGAACATTTTTTTCTCATTTTGTTGCTTATGTAGTTGACTTTTTTTGGTTAAATTTTGGTCTAATTTTCTTAATCACATTAATTTTTCAGCGACTTTTTGTCTGCAGTGGAAAATATCCTGGAACATAATTTAAATAAACAAACAAAACCGTGAATTTTATGACCCCAACTGAGTTCTGCCATGACTGACGCAGACGTATGTCAGTTTAAAAAAAATTAAGAAAAAGTGAGCAAAATCGGAAGAAAAATGACCCAAATAATAAGCAAAATGAACACGTCAGGCAAGAAAATTAGCCAAATTAGAAGCAGAACAAAAGAAAATGAGCAAAAATGAACAAAATAAGAAGCAAAATGAGCAAAGCAGTGACAAAGTTGCACAGAAAGGAAATAAAAAAGAAGAAAAGTGAACAAAATCATCAAGTAAATGAAGGCTGCAAATGTCATAACCCCAACTTTTTAAATCATTCATGCACGAAACGGTTCATTTAAAGTGGGCTGTCAATAATGGAAGTCTACGGTACAAAGTTCACAGTGCGAGTGTAACTTTTTTTCTTCAATCTGACATTATGCAAAAAGTAATAACGCACCAAAATCAGTCTTCTCATTAATTATTCAGCTCAATCAGCTGGTCATACTAATAATAATAATCAAAGTCACATTTGTTTGTAGAATATTCAGTTATAATGTATTTTTTAGAAATGATCCAAACTGGCATCTAAGCGGTTAAATTTGAATAATTAAACCATGATATAGGTGAAACAAAATCTCCATGAAAAAAGGATGAAAAATGGATCTTTCATCATTGCGTTGCAGTTTAAAGTTCAAAATACAAATAAAATAAAAATGCAGTAATAATAATCACAATACTACATGTCCCTCTGCTGTGATGTTACAATGTGAAATGTTCTGTAGTAGAAACACACACGGCTTCTTGTAGAAACGTGACACCAGTCGGGTCAGAGTCGATCTCCATGGCGACAGCAAGAGGGGCGGGGCCTCTGTCCATCTGCCTCCGAAAGGGCTCTTTGTGTTCCGGCCTCCCCCCTCCCGCCATCGTCCACCAGGGAGAAACACGATCCGACCGCCCGGCACCAGGGGAGAGCTCTGGTTCCCGTTGATCCCACCGCGAGTGGGAATACGATCCGAGTCCGAATCACGGTCAGCTCGAACGGAGACAGAGTGAAGAATGGAAGAATAATCATCAACATGGACAGAAATGTCAACAGCATATTGACAAAATGTGAGAAAAAATACACACCATGAAGAAAATCCATGAGAAGTGAACACATGTAGAAAGAGAATGGACAAAGACAAAAAAATTAACAAAATAAGCAAGAAAATGTTCAATTAATCCATAAAACAAACAAAAGTTATTCAAAAAAACAACAATCTGCAATATGAAAGGTAATTATTAAAACCATGGTCAAAATAAGAAAGAAAATGAGAATAGAATCCACAAAAATTCTCAAAAGTGATTTTATAAAAAAACATCTACCAAATAATCCAGACAATCAATAAAATAAAAAAGAAACAAAATGAAAGGAAAAAAACAAATATGAAGAAAATTTATTAAATTAACAAGAAATTTTTTTTTTTAAATCTATTTTTTAAATTATCATACAATGAACCTGGGAATTAAAATAAAAATCAATACAATAAAAAATGTAAGCAAAATAATCCAGAGAACATTATAATAATCAAATATAGTCATTCCATGAATTATAATGAACAAATAATATGCAAAGGGAGCAAAATAATTAAGAAAATACACCAAAAAATATGAATTATTTTGTTTATTTTTCCTCATTTATTTTGTTAAATTTCTCATTTTTTATGTTTATTTTTGTCACTTTTGTCATCCATCCATTTTCTACCCCTTAATCCTCGTGAGGGTCGGGGGGGGCCATGCTGGAGCCTATCCCAGCTGACTTGAGCGAAGGCAGGGTACACCCTGGATGAGTGGCCAGTTCATTGCAGGGCTGACACACAGAGACAGACAACCATTCACACTCACATTCATGCCTATGGACAATTTAGAGTGACCAATTCACCAAACCCCCTAGTGCATGCTAGAAGAACCCAGGACCTTCTAGCTGTGAGGCACGAGTGCTACCCACTGCACCACCGTGTCGCCCAGTTTTGTCATCAATATCTTAATTATTTATTAAATATTTTATATTGTTGCTTTTTCTTCATTTTTTCTTCAGCCTTTCATGATTAAAATTCATTTGATTTTCTTCATATTTATTATTTTTTTTACAGTATGTGGTAATTTTTAATTAAATGTACCATTGTTATTATACAGTAGAATTTTGTTCATTTTATTTATTCATTTTTCTTGTACCTTAACATATGAACATGCATGTGTATGGATTCATTTCTTAATTTTTTTTTTTTGTGTGTTGTCAGTGTATAATGACTTTTATTTGTTGGTTCTGGAGCTGAAAACATCAGTAGGTCATCGTTTGGGTTTTCAGGTACATGATGATTTGTTTGGTCTGTTTTTACGTTTTTTTCCAGACATGGAACGGTTTTAATGGAGACGATAAAGAAGGGGATCCATGATGCCGACGCTGAGGCTCGATCTGTCGCCAGGAAGTAAGTCATGTCGGATTTTTAATTTGAGTTGTTTTTCTGCTGCATTCACTGCACGTCAGGAAGCTTAAAGCCACGGTGGATGCGGGGATGTCTGCGTGTCCTTCGAAACTCTTAAAATGTCCTACATTTACTCTTAGAGGTCTGTAAATAGTCTTAAATTGACCCTTAGAGGTCTTTAAATAGTCTTAAATTTACTCTTGGAGGTCTTTAAATAGCCTCAAATTTTCTCTTGCAGGTCTTTAAATAGTCTTAAATTTACCTGCAGACGTCTTTAAATAGTCTTAAATTTACTCTTGGAAGTCTTTAAATAGTCTTAAATTTACTCTTGGAAGTCTTTAAATAGTCTTAAATTTACTCTTGGAGGTCTCTAAATAGCCTTAAGTTGACACTTAGAGGTCTTTCAATTGTCTTAAATTTACCCGTACCCGTAGTAGTCTTTAATAGTCTTAAATGTACCCATAGTGGTCATTAAGGATAAAATCCCTGTACTGATGGTGGTGTATTTTGTCCTTCTGACTCGCCGCCACAGGTGTTACTGGGCTTTCCACAGCCACTTCAGCCGGGAGGCGGAGCAGCTGTTCCAGACCTTGGAGACATCCTATCAGAAGGCTCTGCAGGCTCACCTGAGAAGCGGAGACAGCCTGACGTCACTTCCTGCCTCGGACCGCTCATCCTCATCCTCCCAGGAGAGCCTCAAGTGAGTCCACGCCCCGTGATTGATCAGTTTATTGATAAGTTGCAATTTTAACACCACTATTATACTACTGAGATATTAAACAGATAAATGAGTGGTTTGTTTTTGTTTTCACAGTCGACCGCTGTCTGCAAAAAACTCTGTTGGAAGCCAAACCAGATGTAAGGACAAATTTTTACATTTTTTAAAATAAATGTATGCTAAAACTATTACTAAAAAACACAAGCGTGAACTCCGCCGCTGCAAGAGACTTTATATGGAGAGGGAGGGAAGCCGTGAGAGAGTATTTTCAGATATCTAAATGTTCACGTATCTATATTGCACATTTTTGCTCCCTGTCGTCTCTCCTTTAGCCAAACCCTCCCACAGCTCCAGGACTCCAGCTGCAGCCTCGTCTCCTGGATCGCTCCATCGTTCTCGCAGCGACGTGGACGTCAATGCGGCAGCCACGGCCACAGCTCGGACTCGAATGCCCGCAGTTCCGTCCGCCGTGCCGGCATCGCCTTTCAGCTCTGCCTCGGCTCTGCCTCCGGGATCCTACGCCTCATTAGGTAGGACTTCAAACCAACACCTAATCACAAGGATATTGAACATGTCAAAATAGCAACTGTTTGTCAGGAATGAGAATTATTTCCCTTCTTGGAGCAGATCCAAGTTTAAGGAATGGCTGTTTGACACTGACCAGACAAAACAGGAAATATGTAGTCAATCTGTCTGAAGTTTTTCTGGTTACGAAAACGAACGTTTGTAAAGTGACATTTAACAGAGGTAATATAGAAATCAAATTAAAACTAGATAAAGAAGGTTTTTATTTGATCAGTCTCTTCTCTACTTGTGTAATGGAGTGGAATTTGGAGATTAAACCTGATGCTTTTTCATGTATTTTACTCAATGACTCAGTCTTGTCACAGGAGCGACATCACTGTCTTTAGATTTTTTGTGAATCTGGTGATGAATTCCCAGTCTTAGGTGGCATGAAGTGTACCCCTCCGCTCACCACTAAACCCCTGACCACTGACCTTTTAACCCATGTTGTGTTTCCTCTGGGCTCTGCTGCGTGTCAGACGGCTCGTGGTGTGTTAATGCCGATGGTAAGAAGTGTGTGTTTGTGGACAGGTCCCTCTCCGGTGTGTGTTTTTTCTCCATCAGTGCTGTGATGGTGACCTGTGGAAGGACTGTCAATGGCATGGACTGTCAATGCATGGTAGTGACAACAAAACGCAGGACGGGTGTAGAAAAGCTGACGACAGAAATCCAGATTTTTTTTTTTTTTTTTTTAATGTCTGACAGTGGAAAATGATGATTTGCACCATGGTCTGAATTTAAAGTTCTGAATGGGAATAAAATACAGAACAGACTCAGGATCACTGAGGGAAATCCAAGTAGCCCGGAAACAGACGAAAGAAATAACTATCGAAATAATAAAAAATACATTAATAAAGAGGAAAAAATACACATACCAGACTTCTGGATACAGGTACCATCAAGGAATAGCCAGGATGCAGACGAGGCCGACCTGGTGTTTGTGGCTGCAGCTCGGTGCTGGAGTCTTTGACAAACGTCTTCAACTGTGATCCTGAAATAAAGTTAAAATGATCAAATCAAGTCTGAGGATCGATGCACGCAGCTGATTTTTAAAATTCCACTGCAGCAGCCTGTTTTAATTGGCTTATTTTGTCATCATGCAGACGGTGCTGGAGCTGGAGCTCACGAAGACGGGGGTCGACAATGTTTACCATCTAAAAAGAGTCGTTTGTAGGCAGAAAGCAAAAACACAAATTTACACACTTGAACCCTTGATGTACAACATGACGGGTGATACACCATTTATCTGCAACATCTTCATTTTGTAAAGTATTGTTCATTATTCTGTTCATTTTTATTATTTAATGCATCGTGTTGTACGGTACTTTATTTTCCAGTCTCTTCATTATTTTCATATTATTTCATATTTGTTCATTTTGTTTTTCACTTTAGTCGCTTTTGTGAAACCATTGTGATATTTTTAGTTTATTATTGGTAATTTTGTGGAATATTTTGTTAATGTTTTTTGCTTATTGGCTTGACTATTTTAGTTCTTTTTGTGAAATTTTGCTCAGTTTCCTTACTACTTTGTTCATTTTTGTCCTGATTGTGTTTATTATTTCAATTATTTTTTGTTTAATTTCCTAGTTTTGTTCATTTACTTGATTACAGTGTTAATTTTGTGGATTTTTTTGTTCATTATACAGTAGTTCATTTTGTTCATCTTGTTGTTGATTCGATGCTCCTTTTGATTTATTAGAATATGTGGGCGCCACGGGGAGGGGCTAAAGCGCCACATGTGACCCTCTAGCTGCAGGTTGCAGACCCCCGCCATCACAGACTCTGTTTATTTACCATAATTCAGTATTGTATTGGTTTTTTACTGTTGTTAGTCTCCCCCCCCCGACCCTCACGAGGATTAAGGGGTAGAAAATGGATGGATGGATAGTCTCACTGATCATCCTGCTCGTACAGTTTGTGTTTGTTAAGATGTTCAGCGTTGACGTGGATCTGCGTGTTTTGGTGCATGTGATCAGTCTGTTTACGTGAATCACAGTCTGTCGTTTTTCTACTACGACTGCACGCTACACGTCCAGTCTGTCTGCCTGTTTATTTCTCCTGTATGAGTCTAAAAACATGCAGGAACCTTGTAATGATGTGCAGCAATTATATGGATTGAAGTAAAATGCAAGTGCCTTTTGCAGGTCTTTATAGCCTGTTGAAACATTTTGAATCAAAGTAAATTCATTTATCACAAATCAAAATGTAAAAGTGTGTATGACTTGGGCTGAACGGTACACACACACAGTTGGATCTGATGTTGCAGATTGTAGACACTGCAGGTCAGGTTCATGTGGTCCAAGTGAAATTAAAAGTTCTGTTGTATTTTGGACTCTGTCACACTGTTGTGTTCCTGCATGTTAGAACTGTTGACCACGTCAAACCCAGCGGATCCTCCCATTGAAATGTTCTTAACGTTTCACGTCCAGGTCGAGTCCGAACCAGACGGACGAGCGCAGGAAACGGTCCAACGGTGACGGACAGCCGCGGTCGCAGTCGAGGGAAAGTCGTCTCTCAGTCTCAGCGTGAGTCACCTGTAAATCACACTCAAAGAATTCACAACACTGAGGTTTTATCTGCTTATTAAATGAACTGTTAATAAGACATAGACGTTTTCTTTTGTCATAGTAACGCTGATTGATTTTTAAGATGTTTTTATTACTTTGGTCAGACTTAACAAAGTCAAAAACATTTAGGATTTTCTATTTGTTTATAATGTACTAAATCAGAATGAATAAAATAAGTAAAAAATCATAAAGAATCTGAACAAAACACAACGACATAGTTCACAAAATGAGCAAAACAATAAATAAGAATTGAAAAAATCGCCAGCAAATCAACAAACTGAACAAAGAAGAAGAAAATGATCCACAAAATAAACAGAAAAGTCCACAAAATTATCTGAAAATGAACACACGAGGATTAAGGGGTAGAAAACGGATGGATGGATGGAACAAACAAATAAGAAAACCGACAAAATAATCAACAAAACACAAACAAAAATCCAGCAAATAGACAGAAATTAACAAAACAATCCAAAAAAATGAATAAAAATGAACATAATATTAAATAAAGAACAAATCTGAGACTCAATACAGAAGGTTCAATGTCGATATTGGAAGATTACTAAACATCACAATAAAAAGCTTTTATGCAGCCAATAAAAAAGTATCAAACTATTATGATGGTTCTTGGTTTCAGCGGGCAGCAGGTCAGGCTCACCGGGACGCCTGCTGAGCTCCACCTACGGCCGGATCCCCCGACCCACCATGGGCACCGCCGCCGTCGCCACCACCGCCTCTGTCAGCTCCTGCTCCAGCAGCACCGCGGAGAAGAGCCGACCCCGAGGCCACCGTAGCCAGGGCTGCAGCCGAGAAACCAGCCCCACCAGAACTGGCACAGGTAGGCCAAGATCCAGTCCAGCAACTTGCTTCAGAATCCAGAAGACTTAACTGTTTAGTGCTTTTCCTACATTAAAGGTAGTTCAGAAAGCAATATTTAAGTATCTGACATATACAACTCAAACTGAGACTGTGTCACGAGAGAAGGAATTAAAGAGAAAATAGGGGAGCTGTGGTACAGACTCCACACCAACACTAGACGACTTCAGATGGCGCCGCCCAAACACCACAGCTCAGAAGAGCTCGTCTGTGGTTTGCACAGTTCAGCGTGATACCTCTGATGGCCACTAGATGTTGATCAAAATGTCCTGGTTTGGACAGACCAACGCTAAACTGAACTCTAAAACGAAGATGTCAGTCAGGTTTTCCCTGTCGTTTAGGTCTCATTTGTTTTGCACCTCACCCTCTGGTCCATGAGACCCTAATATATGACCACTGGTCCGGGTTACAGCTTCATTCACGTGCAACATCTCCGTGGACTGCACCTTAATTTTGTGGTATGGATGTTGCCAAAGCTTTAGTGAATTTCACCTACGTTAAGAAGCGTTAATAGAGGTGAACAACGCTACAAGTGTGTTGACGTTGAGCTGCAGCTTCTCGGCAGCTCTGAACATCCTGTAGAGACGAGCTTACAGTGACATCATGCTTCTTTCACGCTGAAGTCTTCACGAATATGTATTTTACCTCGGCTAGTTTTACAACACATTGCAACTTTTAAAATGACAAACATGACATGTAAGTGACGGTGTAATTCAAAAGTAATCCACAAAATCATGACGCTAATTGCTTGAATTCGGGTCTTACGGGTCCCGTTGCTGGGGTTGCAACAGTGACTATATGGTCAGTTTACAATCCTCGACAGCTTCTCTGTCACTAAATATACACAGTCTATGACCTAAAGAAGTGCTACTGTGTCAAGATGCTAATGCTCATGTTAAACCTAGTTACCTGGTACCTGGTAATCCAAGCGGGGAGCTCTGCTGAATTGCAGCCGCTGTATCCTGGTGCTTGTTGTATCTCCTGGTTGAAACACTCTGTTTGATTGTTTTGTCCGTATCACACGGCCCTCAGTTCAGAATAATTATCAGATGCAGCAGCAGTGGAACTCTTTGGTTCTTGTTCTTCACCTTCTTCTTCCTGAGCCTGTAGCTGCTTTCCACGCATCCTGCTGACTAACCCTCTCTGCAGAGCTTCAGGTGTCTTTACCGGCTGAATGTGCTCTATGCTAAACTCTCCCCCTGCACTGCTGTCTGTCTGTCTGTCTGTGACCCACCCCTCAGCCCGGAGTCGAATCCCCCGACCCAGCATGAGTCAGGGCTGCAGCCGCGAAACCAGTCGCGAGAGCAGCCGTGACACCAGCCCCGCCAGGGGTTTCTCCCCCCTGGGTGAGTACAGAACTGAAGACCCTCAGCAAACAACCTGAAAACCAAATCGGTGGGTTTAATAGTAAAGTAACCACACATTCACAGGGTCTCTAGAGATATTTCCCTTTAATGTCTGGTGTTCACTACACTGGACACAAACAAGGCAACATTAAATTCATAGTAATTAGAAAATTAAGGTAAGAAATAAAGCAAATTGTAATAAGACGGTGAGTATTTTACAGAAAAGTGAACAACATTGGAAGAAAAATGAAGAAAATAATCAAAAAATGGAGAAAAAGTGAACAAGATCAGAAGAAAAATGAAGAAAATCAGCAGCAAATGAACAAACCAGTCAAGAAAATGAACCAAATTAGATGCAGAAGAAGACAAATGAACAAAACTAGACAAAATAAGAAGAAAAATGGAACAAAATGAGCAAAACATTGAAGCTGTGAAAAATAGGAACAAAAAAGAAGCAAAATTGACAAAATAATCAAGTCAACAAACCAAATTGATGCAAAAAAGAAGACAAACAAACAAAAATCAGTCAAGAAAATGTTTTTAAAAATTAACATACCGTAAACAACAAAATCTTTGAGTCATATTTTTCTACAAGATCAAATAGTAATTAAAGCATTATGATTATATTTCACTACAGTGACATGACCTGATGACTGTAATTTAAATGACATTATATTCAGATGGTTTGTAAAGTCCCATGAGGCTAAAAATGTCATAACCCCAGCTTTTAAATAATTCATGCATGAAAGGGTTGAAAGAAAATGATGATGGAATCTGAAAACGTTTTTTTTTTTTTCTATGAGTACGTCATATTTATGTGTTTTTATAGATTTTCATCTGATACAGTAAATCTCAGTTTTTACTCCAGTGTTTTCTGTCAGACCTGGTTTTTGCTTTTGTGTTTTCATTTTTTACATGTCGAACTTCACTTCAAGGCTTGTCTTTTAATGCAGAATGTTTGGTCTCCAAGTTGCAAAGCAGTTTTGAAGGCTTCATTGCCTCATTAGAGTCGGTTGCTGCCACATATTATACAGAGCGGGGTCGGTGCGTGGGAGCCACCTGTTGTAATAAATCCATATTTCCAGTCGGATCCTGGTATTGTCTGTTAAATGCAGTTTTGTTTTTCTTTGAAGTCATAGGCTGCTCTTCTGTCTTCTTACTGGCTCTTTTACCTTGCGCAAACAAACTTTCCAAAGACATTTGTTTTTTGTTCATTTTGCTAGTTTGAGGGTTTCAAGTTAGCGGTAATGTATTATGTGTAGGTAAGGCAATAAGGCGAAGAGAATCCGCTAATTTTTTCAAAATAAAACACCGTTCAGAATCAGCTAATAAATAAAACGGAAATAATGTAAGTTATGTATTCTTTCTGTGCGGCCCCGTACCAATTGAGCCGCGGACCGGCCCGGGGGTTGGGGACCACTGATTTACAGGATGCCGTCAGAGCAGCGAATGCAACATTAACAATACAAGACTTTGGATCTATTCGTCATAAATGATCGATCACAGTCCACGTCAGCCGTTCACGAGGGTTTTCTGCTTAAAACACAGAAGATAAGTGACAAAATTAACAAAAATGAACATGATGTAAGAAAAACCAACAAGATGTTCTACAGAAATGAACCAAAGAATCTACTCAGTGAAGAGAAATGAACAAAATAACAAAGAAAACTGACCAGAAAAATGGAAGAATGAGGAAATACTAACAAAATAATCAATAAAGTTTGTTATTATACACAAACAACCCACAGAATAATTAACACGATCGGCACAAAATGAACAAACTCATCAAGTAAATGAATCAAAATGAACAAATTCATCAACAAAATCTGCGAAACTAACTACAAAATAACAATATAATTACAAAAAGTGACAAAAAGAGACTTGAATGAACAAAATCATGAACCATATAAACAACTGCAACAAAATAATCAACTAGGTTGAACACGGAATTAATAAAAATCTGCAATGAAATGAATCAAAAGGGACAAAACCACAAAGTGAACAATATAATACACAGAATGAAATACTTCAGCAAAATGATGAGCGTTTTGAGCACAAGGAACAAACTAGTGAAGAAAATTTAAAAAATGTATAATAATTAAGTATCAGAAGCCATTCATGTGTTAAATCCTTCCATTTGGACACATCTGTAAATATACTGTCAGATTCCACCGAGGAGTTGGTGTCGTCCCATGTTTTAATGACAACTACAGTCGTGAAAAAATTAGGACACCCCATTAAATAGTCAGGTCTTTATTAAGAAATGTTCACATATCAATGTCCAATCTTATT
>JAQQAE010007339.1:0-15939 GCA_029823295.1 Pseudamia nigra
AACCTCTCTTATCTTTTTAAATGGGTGAACTTGCACATTTTTACATTTCCCAATAATTATTGTCCCCACTGTATATTGTATGTACAACTATAACAGCATTATGGGGTTGAATCCAGTTCCTCAATGCACAGTGTGTGCAGAACAGACCTGTAGTGCAAATAGTCATAAAGTGCCACAGTTTCTAACCAGGTGTGCAGCTGAGGTGGAGTGAGAGGTGTGTGCTGGTGTTAGAGGGGGGCAGGGAGGGGTCAGTGAGACATGAATCAGAAATGTAAAAAATCCCCCAGACATTTCATTCCACACATATTCCCATGCATTCCATATAATAATCTGTTTGGCTTTGTTTGACATGTTGAGCTGTAGCAGCAAAAAACAAGTGCCTATGTCACCACCTTTTTCCTTTGTTTTTTGCTGCTCTGGTATAGTGTGAATGTTTATATAATTGGTTTTACCTGAACATAGAGCAAGTTTAACTGGACAGGGTCCCTGGAGTCCACGTTCTGGTCTGAATAGAAGAACTTGCGTCTCAGCAGGAGGGTCTCGCTTTCCTCCACTCCCTGTTCTCTGAATGTCCTGCTGTGGTCCAGCCAGTTCACTGTCCAATCAACACACAAACACACACACACACACACACACACTGCTATGGAATGCACTAAAATAAATGTTTTCACTTTAGAATGACATAACCAGAGAAATGTGGTGAAAATATCACATAATTCAAAAATAGTAGGCAGGTCAGCGCAGGGAGACACTCAAATGAAAGGCTTGACAGGGCAGTGCATGAACATTCATTTGCATTATTTTCTGCTGAAAGCTCATTCGCATCCAAAGTTGGAGGATGATTTATATATTTGCATGCTTAAAAATATAATTGGTGTCTTCTGGGCACACGATAACAGTGGTCATTTCCGTAAACTTTGATATAGGCATGCAGCAAATTACACTTGAGTGATAGAGAACATGTACAGATCATGGTTTTGAGTCAAATTCAATAATATAAAATAAGAAATGGGCTTAAAGCCATCTAGATACAGAAGAAACTTCTGAAGTCCTTTGTTACTCAACTTACAATCATCATCTGTGTGAAGTTTGGCTTTGAGCTTTTCCATCTTCCTCTCATCTCGCAGCAGCAGCGTTCTGTCTTTCTTTAACGTCCCCATCCCATCCTCCTTCTTGTCCTCTGTCACCTCTTGAATGAGCGAGTACTCCTCATAGTTAGTGATTCCTGAAAAGACACGTTAACCAAGGGATTCTCAGAAAAGACAATGCCTCAAACCAACCTGATAACGTAGTACTGGAATGGGAAAAAAATGTCTGCAGTTTTTTTGCACTCTGTACTTATCGCTTTCTCTCTGCTTTGAAACAGCAGCAGGAGGAAAGTTTGTACAGAGCCAGCAAACTAAAATGGGAAATAAGGCAGAGAAATGGACAAGCAGAAAGACCCACTTTAAGCAAACAGTTTCCAATAAAGCTATCTACCAGACACACATCCCTCTTCTCTTTACCCAATGGAGCTGGATAGCAGCCTATTATAATTGAAATACACAGCTTAGAGGACACCTTTGTGACCGACACGGTTTGGACCCTTGGGAAAAACACTTCAATATTTATTAGAAACAAGCTTGCTCAAGCTTGAGAAATCATGTTCTTTGTGCTTCAAACAAAAAGTTATTAGGACTTTATCAAGCATTCATTAATGCTACAAAATACTTAACAAAAGCTCTTGCTGAAATGTGAACTCAGCTGCATATAGCAACACAGAGACAAAATGCAGCAGTATGTTACAGACTAAAAATAAAACCAAGGATGAATAATTCAAGCACTGTATGATGGGCTGACAGATTCATATTAACAGTTCTGCAAGACCATCACTTACCTATTCTACTGCATATGGTGACAAGCAGCTCTCCGACTGTTTTTGAGTCATCCACCATTATGGTCTTAATTGCGCCATCCAGCATTTTAATCTTTTGTGGCCTTTGTTTTTTCTTATACTCCAACACATCCTGAAAAACACAAGAGGAAGTGTGACAGTGACACTCGCAACACTGTTGATGGCTCCTGACAGTAAACTACATTTGTTCTAGCATGCGGGGACATGAATAATTCGGGTCACACCAGAAAATGTAAATCACTTTCATGGATGATAACCCCACCCTACACACTATGTGACATAATCTTACTCCATTGCGCAGCATGTAGTAATCCAAGGTTCTGCCAGACTCCAGCCAGATTCCTTTCCTGGGATCATCGTCAGACAGGAAGAGCCCGTAATCTGAGGCTGAAGCACAAAGTGAACCACAGTTTGCTTCTCATCTATAAATCAGATTTGATAGCGATGTAACATGATCATCATTTTATATACTGTGATGTCACCACTTTTCCTTTGGTGTTTGTATTTACATTGTCAGATAAGTCGCCTATTGAAACTGCTCTTATTTCACTAAATCATAGACTGCAGGTGTGTTTTTGTCTTGTTCAAGTTTAATGCTGCATGTCTTTTATACCTATTATCATTGTGTTGCAACTTTTCCCTTGTGTCGTTTTCCCTATTTTCTTCTTTCAGCTGTACCCTTTAGGGGCACCACAGCAAATCATCTGCTTCCATTTGACCTTATCGTCTACATCTTCTTCTCCCACACCAACTAGCTCCATGTTCTCTT
This sequence comes from Pseudamia nigra, assembly GCA_029823295.1. Lineage (NCBI taxonomy): Eukaryota > Metazoa > Chordata > Actinopteri > Kurtiformes > Apogonidae > Pseudamia > Pseudamia nigra. Next base: position 2,664 of record JAQQAE010007339.1, read on the forward strand.
TCACCACATCCAGCTCACATCTCCCTTTTGGTCTTGGTATTCATTATCCCTCCTTAGCACATGTCCACACTGTCTCAATCTGGCCTCCCTGGATTTGTCCCCAAAATGTTCAACCTGAGCTGTGCCTCTGATTCAATTCCTAAACCTGTCCATCCTTGTCACTCCCAAGGAGAATCTCAACACCGTCAGCACTGCCACATCCAGCTCTGCCTCCTGTCTCTTCGTCACTGCCAGCATCTCTAAACAATAGAGCATAGCTGGTCTCACTGTCATCTTATAAACCTCCCCTTTGACTCCTGCTCTTAATCTTTTGTCATCATCACTCCTGACACTTTTCCAAATCCACTCCACCCTGCCTGTACTCACTTCTTCACCTCTATTTCATACTTTCTATTGCTCTGAACATTTGACCCTACACACTTAAACCTCACTGTTCCACTAGCTACCCTGTCATTCACAAACATGCATTCTGTCTTGCTACGCCTGACTTTCATTTCTCTTCTTTCCAGCACATCTCTCCAGGGTTTCCTCCACCTGCTCTCCACTCTCACTACAGATCACGACGTCATCCGAAAACATCATGGTCCGTGGGGATTCCTGTCTGACCTCATCTGTCAGCCTGTCCATCACTATCGCAAACAAGAAGGGGCTCAGAGCTGATCACTGATGCAGCCCCACGTCCACCTTGAACCCTTCTGTCAAACCTACAGGACACTTCACCACTGTTGTGCTGCTCTCATACATATCCTGCACCACCCTAACATGTCTGTCTGCCACTCCACACTTCCTCATACATTAGCACAGCTCCTCTCTTGGGACCCTGTCACATGCTTTGTCTAAGTCCACAAAGACACAGTGTAGCTCTTTCTTGACATGAAACCATACTGCTGCTCACAAATGGTCTCTTTTTTTCTTAACCTAATCTCCACTACTGTTTCCCATATCTTCATTGTGTGGCTCATCAGCTTTATCCCTATGTCGCTGTTGTAACTCTGCATGCCACTGTTCTCTTCAAAATTGGCACCAGTCCACCTTTCCTCCATTCCTTGTGCATCTTCTAGCATTCCAAGAGCCTAAAGAAGAGTCAAAAACTCCCTGCAGCCTCTCCTAGACCCCTCCATACATCCACCAGTGTGTCATCAGGACCAACCACTTTTCCATTCTTGATCCTCTTCACAGGCCTATCCTTCTCATTCTCTTCATTCAGTTCCGAAAGGCTTATGTGTTTTTACTATGAAATAACAGTTTGAATGTGGTGTTTGGAAGATGAGGAAAATAAATATGACTAACATAAAAGATGCAATTTTGAGGGAAGTTTGAAGAAACTGATTTTGAATAGTGGGGGCTCTTATTTAATATCAATCAGAAGAACAGGGAATGGAATTTTAAGCCCAGCTATCAAAGAAGCTTATAAATGAAGCAAAACGTGTTCAGGACAAGAAGCATTACAAAACTATTATAAACAGTGGCTGACAATTAATGCTGAACAAAGTACTGGTATGTCAGTTTGCAGATTGACTAATGGTGCTGGTTACAGCGATATTTTCATGGCTGTGGACCATGGATGTTCACCTGGTGGATACTGGAGACATGCTTGCACACAGAAGGGGCGAGATAGAACATCTAAGGAGCTATTTTTGGCCAGAAAGTTAAAACAAATGTAACCACAACCACAAAAAGCAATTTAAATGCACGTGACCCAGGATTTTTTGTCTAACTCAGCCAAAAATCAATATTATTATAAGGTTGAAATGAGTATTTATTGACTCGGGCAACTCTGCAGTGGACCACCTATGCTTATATAGTCAAACATCTTTAGAGAATAACGCAATGTTTCGCCATTTATGAAAGTACAGAACTACTGTTACCTAGAAGATGCTAAATACCATGACTAGAAGGGACAAGAAGAGCTCACTTACTTGCTCTTTTCACTGGTTGATGCTATCTCCAACAAAAACAACATATGAATTGTAGTCATATTTTAGTTGATGTAAACCTTTATTTATTCAATGCACCGGCCCGTATACATATTGTTTTGTTGGAAAATGTCAGAATGTTTTAGGTCCACTGGAGAAGGGCTACAGACTATTACACACTTAACCTTTGAACTGGAAAAAAATGATTTGACATTTACAACAAGTATCAATGTCAAGTGATAGGAAAATGTGAGCAACACCATTTTTGGACATATAGTATCATCCACATTACATTTGCCTACCTTGTCCTGTCTGGGCTTCTGGGACTCTTTCTCTGATTATCCTGCAGGCGTCGTATACAGGCGTGGATGGCTCAAACTGCATTGTCTTTACCACATTGCACTGGCGAACGCAGATCTTTAGAGAAAGGGCCACCATCTTGATGGGAATTATAATGGCCTCGCTGACCTACACACCTTGAAAACACAGGGGTAAAAAGTATATTAAGTCATACGGGCAGTCATAATGGCTGGTATCAACAGCTCATTATTAAAATGTCCTCTCATAAAACAATCACGCTTGAAAGTGTGAAGAGGGAGTCTCTGAAGCAGAACCCCACACCACCAGGCACAGAACAAATCATCACAATTATCTCCTTGGGGATGTTTTTACCTGTGAAACTGAATACAAGCTGTGGCGTTTGCTTACTTCAGCAGCTCCTCATTCCTCCCTGCTGTTCTGCTATTAAAAGGTTTTGCATTTGGGGTGTTTCTGTCTGACTACAGTGTGTGTAGAATTAGCTGAACCAACATAAGCCACGTAACCTTTCAGCAAAAATAATGAAAAAGTGTAAATCTCTCTAATCAGGAGAAATAATAAAGGCTGAGTCTAAAAACTGCAAAATATAGCTTTCCACTGCTGTATTATGAATTGCTTGATTCCTGGCTTGCGCTCAGTCACAGATGTAGAATTTACTGTGAGACAAATCACCGGTTGCTTTGTCACATACAGCAATTAGGCTGTGTCCGTGCAGGTATTCTGAGATTCATAAGCATAAAAAAGGATGGGACTGAAAGCACAGAACGTTTCTTCACTACTTGACTTTGACTTCAGTACAGATAGAGGTGAACATGATGAATGGGAGCATCCACAAAAGAAAATGCTGGACTTATAATTTGTGCACATACAACCCTGTTTCTAAAAAAGCTGAGCTGCTGCATGAAATGTCAAGTCAAGGCACAATGTGATGATTTACAAAACAACAAACTCCTACATTTGACTAAAGCTAGCGCAAAGACAGCAGGGCAACAGAGTATGAAACTTAAAAAGGCTAATTTTGAATTCAATGTCAGCAGTGCACTGCAAAATAAGAAGTGGAAAGCACAGGGTCTGTAACACTTACCATCTAACGTTTTGAATGGAAAGATAAAAGAAATATGGATTCAGAGCGGAAAAATATATGAACCCCTCAAGTACCACATGGCATATGATGCACGTTTTAGCTAGCAACATGTTGAAAGCAATTTATTTAATTTTTGTTTTTTGTTATTTTGTGTTTAATTTCTATTCATTTTAAGTGAGCTAATTTTATACATTTCTGTTCATTTTTCCAATTATTTTGTTTATGTTCTGGATATATTTTTAATATTTTATTTCATTATAATTATTTTTCCTCAGTTTTGTCTTGATCTTGTTCATTATTTTACTTATTTTGTTAATTTTCTTATCTTTGTTCATTTATCTGATTATTTTGTTGAGTGTAGCTTATTGTACTGATTATTTTGTACATTTTTAATTATTTTCTTCAATTTTGTCTTAATTTTGTTCATTAATTAGTTACATTTTTCTTCTTTTTGTTGATTTAATGTGGGTTTTGTTAACTTTGATTTATTATAATGTGTTATTTACATTACTGGACAAAGCTACAGGAGCCACAAAGGTTGTTAAAAACTCACCTGGTGGAACATTTGAAAATTAATTAGGTTAACTGGCATTGAAATATGTTCCCTAAAATTGCAAAGAATTTCAGAATTTCATTTTGTACACTTTATAATATCATCAGCTGTGTATTGGAAGAAATCTCTGTACACAAGGGGCTAAGCCACAAACCACTAAGGGGTGACTGTCATCATGACCTTGACTCAACTTTTTTGAATTGTATCATTAGAATTAAATTCAAAATTTCTCACTTTCAACATGTGGCATATTGTCTCTGAGTGATTTTTGCAAACCTATTCAATATGGGGTTGCAAATCATCACATTCAGGGTCCACTGACAATGACTCAACTTTTTTGGAAATGAGACTGTAAGACTGTTCGTGAACACTAATTACATGATACATCTAATGCTAAAAAATGTATCAGAAATGCATCAGAAACATGTATGAGCAAAAACTGGATTCAAGCTTCAGCTGCACAGGCAGTATGCTGCCTATTCTTCTTAAACAGCAGAGGAATTTTTGTGTTTTCCACCCTGGTTAAGTGTAAAGGCAAAAGTTCACATCTTCACACTGACACAATTCAGATCTCAGCCACAATTGGAAACAAAGGGTTTTTTGTGCTCAGAATTCACAGCTCATCCACAAGGCCCTCAGAGCCAGAGCACACAAAGTCTGAGAAGTTCATTTTCTGTAATGAAGGAGTTGAGAATGACGCTGCTTGTGACTGAGGCTGTCATGGCCATGAGTTCTTCTCCAATAGCCCTTCTACTCTGAGTTTTTTTCACTAAAATAGGAAAGACAAGCACAAAGGAGAAGGGGTAATGGCGCTGCAGGAGCTCTCCTCTATACAGGCTGGTGGAGAAGCCCCACTGAGTTTTTGTCAACCGGCTCTTCCTCTGATACTCCCTTATAGACGAGCAGCTTGAGACGGTAAACTGACAGCACAGCAGGCCATGCTGGTGTGTCTGCATGATGACAATATAGATGCACAGACAATAACTCCCCGCATACTCCATACACAAACCATGCAGATGAAATGCTTTTGTGAATGTTAGATGTGGATAATTCAATCCCTGTCTTTTTTTTAACCTCTGCCAAAGATGTTATGTTGCCAACACTGTTTTCAGGATTGCTCAGAAAGAATACAGGGAACAACTGATTAGATTTCTCGGGGTGATCTGGATCATATTCTGGATCTAGGACTTTTTACAAGTATTTTTCACCATTGCGAGATAAGGGCCAAGTTCATTTTTTTGGTTGCTAACTTTACAAAAAAAATGCCTTGAAGATTTGATTAAAAAATACAAGACAACATACTTATAGGTTCTACCATGCCACCAAGTTTGATCCAGATGCCTGCAATTTTCTGGATCTGGTAATCAAGATTGCTCAAATTTATCGAACTGATAGGAAATGCACTACTGGAAGGTACTGTAACAGGAAACGCTACCGACATGGAACGAACATCAAACTGCAGCTGAGACCCAGCTGATTCACTAATGTGTCCATGGATTTGACGTACTGTATCTTCAACATTTACGGAGATAGAGCCAGAAAAAATCCACCACTGTGGAAATATTATTTTCGGTGAATTACTATTGAACTAATGATAATATGTATGTGATTCTAAATGCTAATGGTAGGTTTTCATAGTTAAAGAATACAATAATGAAGTTCAAATAAATGTAGGACTATTAATTTGGGTGCAATAACATTATGGGCATAGTTCAAATGCTAATGGTAGGTTTTCACTATGAAGAGAAACTGAGCTGCCTTGGTTGAAGGTCTGCAATCTCTCAGTGCTTTCTAGTAAATTTTTTGGTGCATTTTCTTATACACTGTTTAAATGACCAATGAAAATGACTCTTCTACTAATATTATTATTTACATGCAGTTGTTCATACACCAATTAAAGGTTTTCACTGGTGACATGTTTCACTGTCTGAACCCAGCCTCCTTTATACTCCTTCAAACATGGTATTGAAAAAGACTAGTTTTATAAATTTGGCCATATATAATATTTTGAAATACAGTAGGTATGTTTTATTCCTGACCAGCGCTATGGTGTGTCCATCTGTCGCAGAGAGGATCTTTGACTCTAACACAGCTGATCTGTACCTGCAACTGAAATGTTCCATTCTAAGAAAAACTTAATTCTAAATACAGTATCTGACCAGATCATGGTGATTACAAGAAACCTGTCAAATTCAGAATGCTAAATGGTCTTGCACTTATATAGCATCTTTCTACCTTACGGCACTCAAACCACTTTACACTGCTTTTCGATTCACGCGCACAAACACATATTCACACCCCAGTGACATACACCGGGTGCAATTTGGGGTTCAGTGTCTTGCTAAAGGGCATGAGGAGCCAGGGACCAAAGCACCTGTCATATTCATAATAATGGGAAGATTAGTGCATCTTGCCACTGTTTGTTATTGTATCTTTGTTTTGTATTATTATTTTGTTCAATTCCATTATATTTTGCTCAATTTTGTTCATTGCCTTGGTCATGTCTGTTTATTTATATATTCATTTTTGTTCATTTTCAGGCTTCTGCTGGTCTGTTGGGACAAAGGTCAAATCCATTTAGGCTCAGGCTGACTTAGGGCCACCAAATTTAAACACAAATGGTTTGAGGTAGGTCTGCAATTCTGCTGAGTGCAATTCTAGTTTTATGATTATTTTAATTAATTTTTTTAACATTTTTTGATTCATTTTTTAAACATCTTTAGCCATTATTTTTCACTGTCTTGATAATTTTGTTAATTTTTATGAATTTTGTTTATTATGCACATTTTTTATTTTATTCATTTTGAGTTCATCAGTTCATTTGTTTATTATTTGGTTTATTTTCACAATTAATATGTTTATTTTTATTTTGCTAATTATTTTATTCATTTTTTAAGTTTTCTGCATTATTTTTGTAAGTCCCAGTTATTTGGTTAATTTTTATTTATTTTAATTTATCATTTTATTAATTTTTTGGTCATTTTGTTTATTATTTTGCTCATTTGTTCATTGTCTGGTTCATTTTTGTCCATTTTGTGAATATTTTTGATCACTGTATCTATGGGTTACTTTGTAATATTTGTTCCTTTTCTTGATTTGTTAACTTTAAATGTTTTCTAAGATTACTGTGGGTCTATGGTTGAAGCTGCAGTCACTTTCACAGCTGTTAGTGAGTAGCGTCAATCACTTTGGAAAGTACGTGGTAAACACATGATGAAACTAGGAGGGTAATGATAATCCCTGGTCCTACAGTAGTGTGAGAACACATTTTTCTGTAGAATCCTCTTGCAAACACACCACTACAGCCACCTCCTCATTAGCTCTGTTTTGAACCCTGGATGGACCTGTAAGTGTGGCAGAGGAGTGACGAAAAACAACCCAATTATTTGACTTTCTTCGCTGAGAGTCGTGTATTTTATTACCCTCTCTACAAGACCAGGTAGACCTGAAAATGTAATTCCACAACATTATCTCCCCTGACAATCGGTAACCCATCAATGCAGCATCCTGCACTGAATTAGATTTGTTTACTACTCTTAGAATTAAGACATGAAAATGGCCAAAGAGCAACTTGCTGTGGAGTCTAACCACGGACAATTCAATAGAGCAGTGAAGGCCGGAGCCATCTGGAGAGGACATAGCTCTTAATGATTGACTGTAATACCAGCAGCAGCGCGCAGCCTGAGAGCAACAACCGCCGTGATTACTGCACCAGTCTGTCACACAACAGGCACGGAGATGGCTGAATAGCAGACTTAAACAGTGTTGGTCCAGGCTTCAGCGGTTTGTTTGGACCAGTATTTCAAAGCTGTCTACAAATTTGAGGCAGTGTATGCATGGATGTGCTGGGTGTGCACGGGGAAAAATAACATTCCTTTAAGAATATAGTTTATGGGATGCTTCAAACGGTTTATCAACACACTTTTTTCGGTTCTATTATGTGGAAAACAGGGTTTCAGAAGAAGATGAGTACCCACCATCAGTTCTTACAAAAGTATAAAGTGTACTCTGTGACAAGCCATTGCAATAACACAACCCTGCAAATCCATTCAGCAGCTCGTTCTTCACCACCACAATTACATAGCAATTACTGTATATGTCAGCCACACAGGAGCCACATGCAATTTACATCAGATGTGACAGTGGCGTGCTGTTAGCTGCTAAATCAATCCATGCTTTATACGGTATTTTGTAAAACACAACATATGGTCTCAAAGAAAATTGGATGATGCAGAAAAACACAGAGGACACGATGAAATTTATAATATCTATGAATTATAATGACAAAATCCTAAATAAAGAAAGAAAATTGCAATAAGCTTGCACTGCATAATGTTGCATTTTTTGTGTGCAATATTCTTAGTGTGATTAGCAATTTTGATTTAAGTCCACCAGTCAAAAGTTTAGGCACTCCTCTTTTTTTTCTTTATTATTATTTTTTAACATTGTACATTAATAGTGAATACATCCAAACTGTGAAAGAACTTATATGAATTAGTAAACGAAAAAGGGATAAACAACCAAAGACATGTTTTATATGTTAGATTGTCCAAATTAGCCACATTAGCTTTGATAACAGTTTTGCACATGCATAGAAAAAGAGACTGGGCTTAAGAGGTTCTGTTTCTTGCCATAGTATGCATTTGTACAGTAGTTGCAGGAGCAATACGAGGGCTATTAACTAGAGGTTGACCGATTATTGGCCGGGCCGATTATCAGCGCTGATATTTGGAATTTTGACATATATTTTATCCGACAGGCTAATATCAAGAAATCAATTAAAAACTGGGTTATTTCAGCTCAGATGCTGCTGCCCCTCTCTCTCTCCTGCTACTTCGGTGGCAGGAGAGAGAGCTCTACAGCTCATGACTACTGCAATAAATTCTGAGTCTAGGATCCAGGCACTTCTTGTTTGGTTAAATAAAGGCAGTTTAGGCATTTAAACAAAGTTAAGTATTTGTATTATTCAACATTTTTATGCCAATTTTTACACTTTTAGTACAAATGAATATCGGCTCCAAATATCGGTTATCGGCCTCCTTAACTACTAATAATCGGTATCTGTCCTGAAAAACCCATATCGGTCGATCGCTACTATTAACACTGCACTCACCCTTCCTCTGCACAGCAGATGGTCTAAAGCACATTAAGGAGGCAAGAAATGGCAAAAATGAACTCTGACAAAGCACACCTGTGAATTGAAAACTTTTCTGAGTAACTACTTTGTGAATCTGCTGAGAAATTGCAAAGCTGTCATCAAAACAAAATGTGGCTACTTTGAACTGGGTTGTTTAACAAACGTTCATTTCTTAAATTAATGATGGACTGTGTTTTCTCTTTACTTAACTGAATGTTTCTTACCGTAGTATGGATTTGTACAGTAGTTGTAGTAGCACTATTTGAGCCATTGACTCTGTACCTACATTTTCTCTGCACAAGACAACAGATTTAAAGCACATAAAGGAGGCAAGACATGGCACAAAACACTTCTTAATAAGGTACAGCTGTGAAATGAAAACCAGGTGACTACCTCGTGAATCTGATGAGAGAATGAGTGTGCAAAGGTGTCACCAAAGCTCATTGTGAATACTTTGGACAATCTAAAATATAAAGCACGTTCTAGGTTAACGCATTGTTTTCATAATTCTGTGTTCTTTCACAGTTTGGATGTCTATAGTATTAATGTACAATGTTGAAAATAACAGAAATAAAGAAAAAAAAAACACTAAAAGACAAGGTGCATCCAAACTAGCAGTGTACTTGCTTGGTTATCAAAGAAAATGTATACATTGCTTATTTTAAAATGTCCAGTCAAACATTCCCACTTAAACTTACATAAAAATACAAGAAATTCAAAAAAGTAATTCCCATTTTGCATATTTACCCTGAAAATAAGAACAGACACCAGTAACTACAATGTAAATATGTCACTCTCATAGAACTAAACTCTAAACCATCTACATTGTGCATAAATTTCAAGGTTGGCCCATTAACTCAGATCACTGTAAAAACAGTGAGGCTTCAGAGGAAGCACAGCAGTAATGCAGATGCAAACATCACACGGCGCTCTCCACCAGCAGCATTTACTGTGAGGATAAAAACAGACACACTGAATAATAGGTAGATAAGTGTGGCGACTACAAAGCAAGAACAACTATTGTAAAGGATGGGATTAGATTTTAACAACTGTGATAGAATTGAAAATAACCCCACAGCTTAAATAAAATAGACAGTAAAGCAGCGGGAATAGGCTGGAATAGGTCTTCATGAACCACAAATACATGGAATAAGAATTTACTATACCATATTATCTCCAGCATTGAGGGCTATTATTGTTGTGTGATTTAAACATGTAGTATGTCAATTGCATTGAGTGGTGGGCTGAAAGTAATTCCAACCTCAGCAAATCTCAGGACTGTTGAGAACAGCAGGATTAAAGCATGCATGTATGAGGTTATGGTAATGAGCTAAACTGCAAACATCCTGAATTGACACTTAGCACAGCATCAGCCTTTCATCCCTGTCTCACTGAAAGCAAGGTCAGTTTCCACCAGGTCCATACTATGTCTCCCGGGACCATTAAGCGTTTTCCTGGAACACAAACAGCCCAGTGGTGGGTCATGCAGCAGCAAACAAGGGTTGCAAAATAATGTTGTCGCTTCGACCATATGTGAAACCAAATCCAATATTCCTGCAACCAAGACATGCCAAGGTCAGATGTGGGGTTTTTTTGCAACAGATGTGAATATTGCTTTTTCATTTACTCATTTTTCATTTCATTTAATCATTTCGAGTGCTTCATACGGTCTCTTAATTTGAACACAATGGGAAGGCATTTATCAATCATCATAAATGCATATTTGTTATGAGAGTGAGGCAATCTTGATTTACAACAAATATATTGAAAAATTATTATGCGTTGATCTCATAGCCCTGGGCTGTAATCTGAGTAGCACATGGGGCCACATAGACAGCATTCTGTCAACTTGCCTTCATCATATTAATAACATCAGAAGAATATGATTATGGCGCACTGATATGAAATGCTGGTGGGGTGCCAAAAGTCTAATACAGAGCAGGTTTATTGTTTTAGAGGGCACAGCAAGTCCTGAAATATAATTACTACACAATGACTAATTATTACTTCTTCCTTTTAATTTCAATTGTGCTACATGTCTTCTCAAAAATTTTATTGTTCCTGAACTGCCACTTTTTTTTGTCTCAACGACACTATTCTTTTTTTAAAGAGATGCCCTTGTGCTCATTTTCATGCAGAGTGCTACTGAGTCTGAAGTTGAACTGAATACAGTCTCAGAAAATGAATAAATTAAAGGCTTTCACCTCCACCCTTATCTCTTCTTCCATACGTTTTACAAATTAATTAATCATTGCTCTGTAGGACACAGCAGAGACTGGACAGCGTTACGCAGCTGAAGTGACCCGTGCTATTTCGAGTTCACCGGGACTACTATGAACAAGCTGTCATCTTATAAAGTAGCTTGCACGGCGGAGCATTGGTCAAGGGCTGCTTATTGATTACCGTATGATAAAAAAAGATTAAACCCATGCTCTAATTTCAGAGTCACTGACAGCCACATTGTCTTAGATTTTTCACTAGTCAAACGTGAACCCTGCTCCTATAACCCAGTCTTACAACTATAGGCTTTGCTCCTGGGCAGCACACTGCACTCTGATGCAATTTGAGGGTGCATATACTGACAGGAATTATGAATCTTGCCCTTGTCACAGGGAGGGAGAGAGCAGCTCCTCTTACACTAAAAATATCCACCAAAGTAGAGTGTCCTTCAGCAGCGCTGATTTAAAAGGATACAGGCGAGTATCAGTGCTATAAATGTGTTCCTCTGTGATTTTTAAAGAAAATAGTCACTTCTTATGCCAGGGGATAAGCTGGAGAAGTAAAATGAGACATAAGAGGATGCTGCTAGACTCACTAAAGGTCTATACGTACTGTATGTGTGTCGTACAGAAGCGTTCAGGATAGCTACCATCCCTCATCTCATTTAGACATTTGAAGAATGAGCGTTCCATAGATGGAGGCGGAAACAGCTTCATGAGGAGGAGCGCTCCACCCAGCAGCTGCAGCCAGTCAAGTCCTTCAGTCAGTCTGTCCTTCAGTCATTCGGCCGGTGCAGTGACTGTGAGATGACCTAGTCTGTGAGGAAGTCACTTAGCAGCAGCAGTTACTGGGTTCAAACAGACATTACTTTGTGAGGTGAGTTGTTGTTCCCTCGTTCATAAACACCATAAAAAACACATTTTAGGCTTTCATGGTGGCATGAACACATAACAGGTGTTTGTCAAGTAGCTTCAACACCTCAATCTAAGCAGGTTTGCCTATTTTATCTTGTTTACTGCATACCATATGTTCAGTCTGGAAAACATTTTCTTCTGCACTATTACATCCTAAATTAGATATTATACTGTCAAAAAAATGCAACAGACTACTGTTTTTTAAAGCCTAGCTAATTTATTCATACTGAGAGACATAAATGAAGTTAAGCACAAATGCAAGAAGGCTTAAAACAACAAAAAAACAAAGGAAACAAAAACAAAAGCTTTCTTCCCTCTCTGTTCTCATACCAACTGAAAAACAAAGGCTCAGCAATATCATTAGCTGTTTTGCTGAATAAAGGCTATATGAACTTCTGCTTATTAAAGGAAAATAACTGGTACCAAAATTGTTTATATTTGCATGTGAATGACGGAGGCAAAATATTGGTCTCCTCCTTTGTTCAACGCTATTGCAAAGCTGAACCTAAATGGTGTACAATGGGAAATAATACATTAAGAGCAGCTCGTTCACCTTAATTTCCTTGAAACGTCAAAATATAAAGTATTTGTACATTTACATCTGTTAATGTACCTCTTAATGTGCTCAAACCAAATACAGTGGTATCTCGGGTAACAAACTCTTCTGACAACGAAAAATTCAGATACCGAAGAAAAAAAACTGCAAAAAATTTAACTCGGACAACGAGGTTTTAATCGGAGAACGAATAGTCACTTCCGGGTCTTGGCGAAGCTAACAGCCATTATCCAAGCTAACAGAGGCTAGCGGCTAACAGCCGTTAGCTTGTGTTATGGAGCTTGTGTTACTGCTGCTTTGGATCAAAGAAAAGAAATCGCTGGTGACACCGTACAATCATTGAAGCCATAGGGCAGCGGCGTATTGGCCCCCGGCCCGCGGACAGCCTTGTCCCGGCCCCCGGACAGCCTTGTCCCGGCCCCCCGCAGCGGCGCGTCCCAGCCCATAGCTCCCCGGCAGCGGCGCGTCCCGGCTAGGCATGGGCCGGTTACCGGTTTTACGGTATACCATGGTATGAAAACGTCAAGGTTTCAAAACCACTAAAATTTTCCGTCATACCGTTCCTACGGTATGAGCGT